>ML685763.1:15653996-15691676 GCA_007922175.1 Pelusios castaneus
GTCAGATGCTTTGAAGCATCTTCAAAGCGTCTGACGAAGTGGGATTTTCTCCCACGAAAGCTCATGCGATTAATAAATCTGTTAGTCTTTAAAAGTGCCACAAGACTCTGTTGTCTTTCTACAATAGACTAACACGGCTACCCCTTTGGAATTTTATTTTCTAGTTCAGCAATCCACTAGTTCACTATTGTCTAGTCCAAACTTTCATGTACTTATGTATTTAGCACAGCATGCAGTGTTTGGGTTCTGAATACTGCTATGGAATGTATGTGTATCATTAAACTGCTGTTTCCACTGGAGACTAATAATTAGAGAAAGATATGAGGCTGTTACTGTTGCTGTCAAGTTTTGCAAACGTGTTTTTTTTTTTTTTTTAAAGCTATGCGTGACATTGTGTAAGCAGATTCTCACTCATGGGCATTAAAGATCAATTTAAGCTGTCAGTGGCATGCATGTGTGAGCAGCTTCATTGGAAATGTCCCGAGTTTTAAGATTTATATTTCATTAGCCTCTTTCCTCACAACAGTTCTGCTTTTTGTTTTGAGGGTGAGAGATCCAAGCTGAGTCCAAGTTCTTCTAACCCTTGATGAGAATTAATTGATCACACTGAGAAAGCAGTAAGTAGCAGAGCACAGTAGTTTTATTGAGATTAATCCTATTTCTTTTGTGTATTGTGTGCAAATTAATTTACAAAAGTACCTAACTCACTGTTACTGGAACCTTGCCACTTGAATATGAGCCTCCCTGGAAGCCTGGCTAACTTTTTTCTTCGCTACTTACTAGCCCCCTTAGTGTGTGAGAAAGTATGTATCCGAAGATTCTGCTGCTGTCTGTGCAGAAAAGGGCTCTGAATCTAAATGGAAACAGGAGAACAGAGAAATCAGCTTGGTAATGACTTTTAGCTAATTGAACTAGTTTTATTAGAGATCAACAGCCCCAAGTCATCCAAAACTAGGAATAAGAATCTAAAATATTTTTAAAAGACTTTTGCTAAAGTTGATTTTATTCTATTTAGCCTAGGTTTCAGAACCTTCCAGAGAGGTGCACCCTAGGTGTGAAGGAAAAGCCTTGTTTTCAGTCTTGTGTTTGAACTATAGGAAGAGATCATATGCAATGGTTTGTTGTTCCACTTCCCACCCCTAAAGTGCTAAATTTTTGCTCCTACGCTAGACCCACTATCTCCATCCCTGCCCTCCCCCCAATGCTGAAAGAGGGGCTTTGCAGTTGAAATCAAGCTAGGCAGACATAAGATCTGAGTGCCATTTGGGGGTAACAGGGCACTTTTTTTTCAGTTGGCAGTGAAGATATTACTAATGAAAATGGTTGAGTAGGGATTGTTTTAGTTTGGTGTCAGGAAGCATGAACAGGAAGTTAACTCCCAGGCAGACTTTCTAAGCAGATAGAAAGACTGCGTTGGAACTATAGTTCCCATTCCAAGTGTAGTTCCTATTCCATGTGGGGAGGGGGTTTTTTTTGGTTTTGTTTTTTAAATAGACTACAGACAGGGATATGAAGTTGAACTTTTAGTCTCATGGACCATTTGCCCATTTGTGATGGGTATCCATTCAAACACAGTGTCCCCTGCTTGGCAAACACATCAGGGGTGAGGAAAGAAAATCTTTTAAGGTCTAATGACCATATTTTAATTGCATAATTGAATGAACTGAAAAGGATGAGAGCAAATGATGCACAGAATCCTCAAGTCTGGTTTAAGTTATTGGAACTCATTTTTAATTTTGACCCTGCTGCTTGTTCACATGCAATTAAAACATAATCCTAGTCGGAGATGTTGTTGATCAGTTGTATAATGTAACCCAGGGGTTCTCAACTCGTGGCCTGTGGGGCTTTTTAAAATGGCCCACGCTCAGCTGCCTGGTCGCTGGCTGGGAGCTGGGCCACAGTCGCCCAGTTCCGGCGTGCAACTGGGAGCCCTGCTGCGGCCGCCCGCCTCCCTTCTAGTCCCGGCCTGGCTCGGGCTCTAGGGGTGGCTGGTTGCGCTAGAGGCAGGGCCATGGGGGGGCGCAGCGTGGCGCAGCTGAGGGGCGTGCTGAGGGGGAAGGGGGAAATGAGCTGGCACAGCACGGCTGGGGTGAGTGCTGGGGGCAGGCCAACGTGGCTGTGAGGCATGCTGGCTGCTGGGGTGGTGGCTGCAGGCAGCGCAGCATGAGCATGAACAAACTCCCTGTTCATGGGTATCCAGGGGGGCCCCCTCCTTTTTTTAAAAGAAAAAAACCTTTCAGGTTTTTTCAATTTTTTTAAAAACATCCTTTTGGCTTGAGGGCCACAGATATAATTTTTAGAATCCTGAAGGCCCACTAGTCTAATTAAAAAATGTATTTACATTTAATTCATTAATTTTAATTTAATTCATTTTAATGCAAATTTAATTAAGTAGACTGGTGGCCTCTCGGGGTTCTAAAAATTATGTTTGTGGCCCTCGAAACAAAAAGTTTGGGAACCACTGATATAACCCATTCTTTCCTCCTATACTTTAATGCAGTTGAGCCTGTGAAATGAGATCACTCTTAATGGGATACCTTCTGGAATTATACCCTATTTGACTACAAAGGCAGTGTTAATGTGTGAAGCATATTTGGTTGGCATACCACCATCACCCTCCCCTTAACCACCGAACAAAGATTTTCAGGCCCAAAGTAGGAATAATCTGTGTGGGAGGTGATTGTGTAGGTGCTTTTACTGAGTCAGGAAATATACATGTACAGACAAGCCTATGAAGCTGTTGGTCTTTCTCCAATAACACCACTCCCTTACTTGGAACATATTTTGGAGGTTTGGGTGTAAAATAGCTTCTGGCAAAAGCAGCCCCATGCTGCTCCTGAACATTCAAAAAAGCAAAGCATTGTATTTTTTTGTTTTTGTATAAGGGTTTGTCTACATTTAAAAGTGGTGGGTTAATTTGAATTCATTTGTAATAAAGTGTCTTGCATCCACACACACAATTTTTTGTTGTTGTGAATTGTCTGATGTTTTAACCTACATTGTCAAACTCACTTTTTGGAATTGGCTATAATGAGATGTGGATGAGTTTATCCCCAACAAAGTCGGTGTGGATGTATCCCTATCCTGAAACAGTTGTTCTGTATCTGACAGTCCTCCTGCTAGTGTGCCATACTGCTTTGCTGGCTATCTGGGCCAACTTGTCTGTTTACCTGTGTACCGTCTACTGGTCTGGAGTCATCTTAATGCGACTGTCCCCTCCCTGTTTACATGGTGGCATGTTGCCACGTGTGGCTGTTCATGATTCCAGCTCATAGAAACGATTATTCTTCAGCCATGCCTTATGCCTGTGTGGTCCTGGGCTGAGGTCCTGACTTCATTGCCCTCTGGGAGAGGCACAAATCCCTATCCATTTGAAGATCAATTATCATTAATGCTACATGTATGCAAGTGGCTATTGGAGCAAATGAAGGATGGGGGCACTCCTGGGACCTGATCTGATGCTGTCACAAGGGAAAAATGCTTTGACTGTGTGTTAAGAATGTCAAGGTCAATAGTAAGGGCCTCTGGTTGAGCTCTCATGGCTTGGCAGCTACTGTGATGAGCTGGATCATATTGGAACCACGTAACATAGTGGACTCTACTGAGAACATTCCCATAGATGCTGGCCATGTTACCAAGACAGAAGAGATTGATTCCAAAATCTAGGACCTTGTCAACCTGCTCAACCTCCTGAACCCCATGGTAGACTCAGTGCTGGAGATCATGGGTTCCTGAAACACAGAGGACCATCCTGAATTACACCTGGAGAGCCCGAGGGAGGGGACCTCTTACGTAAGTATTATGTGCTGTATGAGAATACAATACAACTGGACAAGGAGACTTAAACACCTTGGCTCTGGGATTTTCAGGGAACAACCATGTTGATCTATCTTCTCTTGACCTCCTCATCTTTCAACCCCTCCTCTCTTTGTTCAAAATAGGGGCTGCACCAGAGAGTTTAAAAACTTGGTCTTATTTATTTCCAGAACCCACAATCTCCAACAGAAGCTTAGCAGGTTCCGCCCCATACCTCTCTGCTGTAATAGTTATTGCTGCCTCTCCCTTCTGGCTGACCCCTTGCCCCCATTTAAGATGCCAGCACTGCGTAGGTTAAAAGGAGAGACATTGAATATAAGATACATTTATTGTAATGACATACAGAAAAGAAAAAAACATTAGAAGTGTCTTTCTGGCTCCCAGTTCTATTAATGTCCACATCTTTGAACAACCTTGTCATTATGAGGTAGATCACCCGACATCAGCTAAACATGCATTTCAGAAAGTAAAGAGATTTTAACGTGTCTCTCTGAACCTTTGGATTACTGCAATATTCTCTTTACTTTGCAATGCACTTACTTTATGCTTCTCTGCAGATATTTTTTAAAAAGCACTTTAATTTAGTACAGAGATTGCATGGTAGTCCTGCTTTCCTGGCACCTGTCCATCTAGCTTGTTATTCCCTTCCACTTCTGTACCAGCTCTGGGGGCACTGTCTTTGCAAACAACAGCACAGCATATCTATCCATTGCCTTTTTGAACAGAATCATTTTTTGCGTTTCAGGGGCACACCTCAAGGTAACATCCTTCAAAGTAAGGATAGCCTACAGGTGTATGTGTAGTTATCAGCCTTCCTCTGGTGCTCCCACCAGGACCCATCCCATTGTCAACCTGTAGAAATACACGTGTAATCAATGCCTGACACTGTTGGCCACTCTTTTCTCTTCTACTCACCCAGTCCCGGCACAGGCAATTATTAACCCTCTCCCCTGTGTGTCAACAATGACATTGCCTGCCAACCAGCTCGCTTTCACTGCAATAGTAAGGGCTATATGTAAACAGGGAAGAATTTAAAAATATCTTACTGTCTTCAAGTTCCCGCACAACTGGGGAGAGCCTACAGGAATGGAATTCTATATCGGAGGAAAAATAACATTTTATCACTGTTGGCATGGAGGCTGTGATTTGGACAATGATCAGTTGAGTTTTTTTCTCTTTCTCTCCATTGCACTAGATACATTAGAGACCATTGGGGTGTTAACAGTGAGTGAACATGTGGCCAATCTATATAAGAAGAAGTGGTGGTCAAGAGATGACATATTTCCTGACCTCATGTCTGCATCCTAGTGGACGGGTGAAAAGGTGGAGGAGTGGAGGGAAGATTTCCTTAAGCACGATAAAGAGGAAAGAGAGAGGCAGACAGGTAAATGACTAGGATCTCATAGGGATAGGTGCTGGGGATGTTGAAGAGGCAAGCAAAGCTACTGGAAAACATAGCTGTTAAGGGACACCACCTCAACCTACCTTGCAACCCTTTTCCTCTAATAACTGCATAATAGGGTACAATCTTCAACATCAACTTCAAGGAATATGTCCACCCTCTAGCATTCTATGCCACAAGACAATCAGGAGGTCCCTGGATACTAGGAAAAAATCCCTTACAGGTGACGTCTCCTATCATCATCCCACCCCCGCAAGCTACAGAAAATGTTTTTGACTCTTTACATGTACGCAAACCTGAAACCTCAAAAACACATATCAGACTGCACTCAGCACTTCCTGGAGTTTTTTTTTTTAAGTTTTGTACTGGACTTTTAACTTTGCATCATGTTCAATAAAGCTTGTTTGTTTTTTACTATTCACAATGTTTAACTGGGGGGTATTTGTCATTTCTTAATCATTAATTGAAAATGTCATGGTATTCTTTCGTGGAAAGTTTTGTAAGAGCCTTTCATCATTCAATAAAATCCTCATCTGCTGTGCATTAAAATCCATTCACCAATATATATAAAGATTAAGACGTGCACTGTTCATGATAAAAGCCTTACACAAAGGTATATACATTGCTCATAAGTTTGCCCCTATCCTCTGAGTAGGAGCATAATACATCCCTGGCTCTTTATCCTTGACCAATGCATTTGGTAGATGCTGCCTCCTTGGCAGTTCAGAAACTTTAGGAATTCTGCACACTATTTCCTTCCACTTATCCACAAAACTATCTCCTTTGCTCTCACATAGGTTATTCAAAACACAGAAAGCATTTATCACATGAGGCAGATATTGCTCATCAGCCTCAGCACCTGGCACCTCCATCTATCCCTCAAGCCTTCCAAATGTCCGCTGCAGGATCATTCTGAAACTGCTTGGGATTTAGTTAGATCTTTTCTCCTACCCAAGCACCCAGTTAGAGGCTTCATAAGCTAGGGAAGCAGAGGATAATCATATGAGGAATAGCAGCGCCATCTATGTCCAGCGGTTCACAGAAACAAAAGTTGTTTTTCTCATTGCAGGCCAGAGTTCCTAAAGATCTCAGCCTCGTGGACCTTTGCAGACTACCCCCAGATTAACATGGGTTCACCTTGTGTAGTGTTTAGCCTGGCCTTGCAGCACCATGAAGAAATATCCCTTTCTGTTGATGAATCCTGTGGCTTGATATTGGGGGCAAAGGATAGGCACTTGGATCCAATCGATGTTCCCAATGTGATTCAGGAACTTCAGCAGTAAAGCCATGAATAACATCTTGTGCATTGCCAAGCCTTATGACCTGAGGGACAGCACCTTCTCAATAGCAGTGCACACCCCCATTACAAAAGTCCTCACAGGTGATTTAATATCACCAAATTGGATAGCGACTGACTGGTAGTCATCATGGTGACTGACAAGTTTCCAGGTAGCAGTGGCCATGTGCTTTTTCTATGCTGAGCGGAGCTTTCCTGTAGGTGTTCCACTGCTGAAGCTCCAGGGTGTGCTCTGCATAGATTTCTGGGAAAGTGGCTTTTTACTTCCTGAAGTTCTGCTTCCACTGCTGGACATCCCAGGTCTGCGTTCCTATCCCATTCCATCAGTCAGTGCTATCCATTACAATTGGCTTACTACACAGACTGTGGTGAGAGATTGTGCCCCATACAGTCAAAGAAACCACAAAACCACCTCATTAGCATCCTGAACTCATCAGTGTGATGCAGCTGTAAAAAAAAAATTTAATTTGTAAGACACAGGAGGTAACTGTCCTGCTCTACTCAGCACTGGTTATTCCCCAGCTGGAGTACTGGGTCCAATTCTGGGCACCACAATTTAGGAAAGATGTGGACAAATTGGAAAGTATCCAGAGGAGAGCAACCAAAATGATGTGGACAATTTAGGGAGAGTCCAAAGGAGAGCAACAAAGTGATAAAAGGTTTCAAAAACATGAATTATGAGGACAGGTTAAAACCTATAATAACCTGAGTCTGATTTCTGAGGACGGTAAAAAAATTGGGCATGTTTTCAAGTTCTTTCTTAATTTTCTCAAGTGACAGAGTTCTGGACTAAGTGTGTCCGCACTTAAAAGCTGTTGTGGGTTTTGTTTATCTGCAAAAAGGATGAATTCAAATTGGAACAGGTGCAGAGAAGGGCTACAAGGATGGTCTATGGAGTGGAAAATCTGCCTTATGAGAGGAGACTCAAGAAACTTGGCTTGTTTCGCTTAACCAAAAGAAGATGGAGGGGAGAATATGATTGCTCTCTATAAATACATCAGAGGGATTAATATCAGGGAGGGAGAGGAATTATTTGAGTACAGCACCAATGTGGACACCAGAACAAATGGTTATAAACTGTCCATCAAGAAATTTATGCTTGAAATTAGACGCAGGTTTCTAACCATTAGAGGAGTGAAGTTCTGGAATAGCCTTCCAAGTGGAGTTGTGGGGGCAAAAACCATAACTGCTTTCAAAACTGAGCTTGATAAATTTATGGAGGGGATGGTCTGATCAGATAGCCTATTTTGTAAATTGACTGATATTTGGCTACAAGTGGTGGATATACAAGTGACCTAAGAGGGGAGAGTACATGGGGTGGGTTCTGAGTTATTACAGAGAATTATTTCTTGTGTAACTGGCTGTTGAGACTTGCCCACATGTTCAGGGTTTAACTGATCACCATATTTGGGATCGGGAAGGAATTATCCCCCAGGGCAGATTGGCATGGGCTCTGGGGGTTTTTCGCTTTCCTCTGTAGCACAGGGCATGGCTCATCTACCGGTGAATTCTCTGTATCTTAAAGTCCTTAAATCATGATTTAAGTAGGTAAATAGCTCAGTCATAGGTTAGTGACCTATTGCTGGAGTGAGTGGGTGAGGTTTTGAGGCCTCCATTTTTCAGAAGGTCAGACTAGATGATTGTACTGGTTGGTCCCTTCTGACCTTAAAGTCTATGGCTATGTCTATACTTGCTAAAATTAGTTCAAATTAGTTAGTTCGAACTAACATATTCGAACTAATTTGAGTTAGTTTGAATTAGTGATCCCCATTTCAATGGCCAGTTAGTTTGAACTGAGAAATTAGTTCGAATTAACATGGCCACATTGGCTAATTTGAACTAGTTAGTTTGAATTAAAGCCTTACTTCTAAAGCCCTATTCGAACTTATTAGTTTGAATTAAGGAATCCCTTAATTCGAACTAACTAAAGCCTTGTGTAGCCATGGCTTTAATTAGTTCGAAATAAGCCTCCTTAATTCGAACTAACTTTCCAGTGTAGACATAGCCTATGGCTATGTCTACACTTGCTAAAATTAGTTTGAATTAGTTAGTTCAAATTAACTAATTCAAACTAATTTTAGTTAGTTCAAATTAGCTTAATTTGAGCTAGCATGGCCACACTGGAATGTTAGTTCGAACTAAGCAAACACTTGCTTAGTTCGAATTAGCGATCCCCATTCATTTCAATGGCTGGTTAATTCAAACTAAGAATGGTCACATTGGTTAATTCGAACTAGTTAGTTTGAATTAACCCCTTAGTTCGAATAGCCTTAGTTCGAATAGCCTCCCTAATTCGAACTAACTTGCCAGTATAGACATAGCCTATGGGCCTAAGTGATCCAGAAAAATGATGCACAACCAGTCTGTCCACACCCACACTGTAATGCACAGCTAAGCTCTTTTGGGGACCATTGCATGCACACAGTCTGTGTTGTTTCAAAGCAGGCAGTCAGCATTCTGGGCAGCCATTCCCTGGTACAATCCTTCCTCACTAGACTCTATGCTTCATACCAGTGTGATGGACTACTCCCCCCCCCTCCAGCATTCTGCATAAAGATCACTATCATAGCACATGGTCAGGTACAAGGGGCCTATAAGGTAATAGTAGAAAGCAAGCAGTATACTATAGGGGAACCCCCCCCCCAAAAAAAGCATATATTTACGTTATCTGAAAGCTATGTACGGGCATTTTGATTGAAGATAGGCACCTAGCTGCTGCCTGGTGGTTTGAAAATCTCCCCATTTAGCCTCTAGCTCAATTAGGAAATTGCACTTGGTCTTTAATTTAAAACCATTTGCTTTAGTACACTCCAGTTAGGTAGTACTGCTGTTACATCAGGGCTCAACAAATCCTGGGCACCAGGTTGCCATGGCGCCCAGGGTTTACAGCCTGGCACCTACGTCCACAGAGGAATGCCCTCTGGCACCTAGAAATAAACTCGCTGATGCCTTTAGTGGCACCCAGTGGATTCGGTGGCATTTCGGCGATGGAGGAGGCTCTGTACTGCCAGCAGTGTTTCGACAGCAGCGATGTTCCAACGAGGCAGCAGTTTTGCCAAGCTGTGTATTACATTTACATTTTGTACAGTGAATGTATGAGGAAACCAAACCTTCGTTTTACTCTCATTGATCATTTAACAGTCATTCTTTGTGTGAAATAATTTGGAAATCTGAAATGTGTCATAAATGTCTGGTGCGGCTTATTACTATTATAGAATACCTTTGTCTGATGGTTACATTGATCCTTTAGATGTAAATACTGGGGATTGATTCCAATCTCACAGGGCTATGGTATCCGAATCAGACCCTTATTTTCTCTTTACGTGGCTAAAGTAACAATACTCTTCGTTTTCAAAGCATTCTATAAACATTGAGTAACCCTCACGAATCCTGTAAAAATAGGCAAGCATTGGGTATCCTTTACAGAAGGAGAAATTGAGGTAGAGGCTAAATGGGAAGATTTTCAAACCCGCAAACAGCAGCTAGGCGCTTGTCTTCAGTCAATGGAAGTTAGATGCCTACGTGCCATGTTGAAAATCAGTGAATGGCCCAAGGACACAGATGAAATCTTAGTCTCGGAAGGGTTTACTGTGTAGGAATTTCAGTTCCTGCCCATAGCGTTGGGTTTGTAACTCTTGACTACACCTTCTACTCAAGTAAATTTCATACGTTTAAATTTGTGAGCCCCTACTTGTTTAAATTTTCGGTTTCTAATAAATTCAGAACAAAAGCATTTTAATTTCTTTTAGCTTGGGGAAGACATGGCTGTGCAGTCAATCCATTGTAAATACCATATATTCAGGGCACTGTTGGTAGAAAAGTTAAGTTCATCTACATAGCCAAAAGCCAGCATAAACCTTTACTTACATTAGATGCACAAAATGTATTTTTTACCATAATAGGGTTTTAGAATGCATGCATAATGTATTATCCAAGATTTTCTTCTAATTATAATCCTTTCTTAAAAGTATGTAGTGTTTTATAATCTTTTTATCCTTATTATACATATATAAAGAAATTATTTTCAGCAAATCCATAAACATGTAATTATCCTTTTTAATAGCTTTTTAACCACAAACATTTTGTGTGAAAAGGACTGTGAAGCAAGTTGTAACTCTACAGTCCTTACACCACAGTTAATAGCAGTTGGTAAGTTATACACTTTAAGAAAGGTTGATCTAATTAACTCCTGAAAACCAGAGTTCTCAGAAAATTTTGCTTCAGGGGTAACGGTATTGTTTAGTAAGGTGTAATTTTTGGCTTAATGTGTAATAAAATGAGGTCTGTGAGGTAAAGGAAATAATATTTAATTGAGGACAAAATTAATGGATTATCTCATACACATACTTCACTAGGGATTTCTTGCATTACAGATGGAACATTAGCATTCCATAAAACAGAGGAAAAAACCTTGTCCTTACAGGTGAGGCTAAGTAGTCTGTGTCCCAGAGAGCTTGTGAGAAGGCTTTTCTCTAACAGCACACAGAGAAATCCAGAATAAGGACAGTGTCATTTAACTTGCATACTCAGAACATGGCAAATAGAGTTCCAATTACTGTAAACATCCCCAAAGAAAATTCCCTTGGAAAACAGTCCCATGCCATTGTCTGAACAGCTTTTGTCTGCTCATATTTTATACTAAAGGCTGTGTCTACACTGGCAAGTTAGTTCGAATTAA
Organism: Pelusios castaneus; assembly: GCA_007922175.1. Classification (NCBI taxonomy): domain Eukaryota; kingdom Metazoa; phylum Chordata; order Testudines; family Pelomedusidae; genus Pelusios; species Pelusios castaneus. Next base: position 15,665,190 of record ML685763.1, read on the forward strand.
GAAAGTTTAATTCGAACTAACTAAAGCCATGGCTACACTGGGCTTTCATTAGTTTGAATTAAGGGCTTCCTTAATTCGAACTAATAAATTCGAATATGCTATTCGAACTAAGGGTTAATTCGAACTAGTTAGTTCGAATTAACCAATGTGGCCATGTTAGTTGGAACTAATTGCTTAGTTCGAACTAACCAGCCCATCGAATTAGCAAATTGCATTGAGTTCAAACTAAGCAAGTGCCATAAATGGCACTTGCTTAGTTTGAACTAAATTTTTCTAGTTCGAATTAAGTTATTTCGAACTAACTAAAATTAGTTTGAATCAGTTAGTTCGAATTAACTAATTTGAACTAACTTTAGTAAGTGTAGACATAGCCAAAGATACTTTCCCCCCTTTTAAATACTTGTACTGAGTAATTCTGGAATTCTTTTTTTCTGAATAAATTATTTTAATTAAAAGCATCATGATACATGTGAGTGGGATGTTTACTTAAATAATGTGATTTATTTGTTCTGTCTCTTATAACCAAAGGTAAATTTCCCTTAATTTTATTCTAGTCCACAGCAGACTTAATTATTTTTTCATTTGAACTTAGTGTGAAGAAACTTAAATGAGATTGATCTTTTTCTTTTTTTTTTAATGTATCAAGGCTACTGTTGCATCTGTGTTCTGAACACATCCCACGAAACTGATGTGAGACAGAGCTTGCTCTCAATTTAAACAGTTGGGTACTATGAGGACATGCTAAAGTAAACTCTAAGTGAGAAGACTGTTTCCTTTCTCCTTTTTCTTGTCTCTCAGTGGTAATTACTCTGATGTTGTTGTGAGTATAGATATGACATTTAGAAATGCAACTTTGAAATCTTAGCATAATGTAAGCACTTCAGTTGTTGCTAACAAAAATGCTAAAATAGCAAAGAGAAATGTGCCTGTTACATATTTACTTTGGCACATCCTTCTGGTGCTGCAGTGTCAAATAGAAAGTGATGATTACCATCTGTTCCTTCCGGTCTTATCATCAAAGTTGCCCTTCTTCACTGAGAATCAACTCTTCATAGGAAGATTCTATCCCTTTCTCCATGGATACAATTCTTTTTTTAAACAAACATTCCTCTTTTTTTACTCCCAGCTTTGCACTATCAGTCTGGCTGTCCCTTTCAGCTTGCAACCATCCTGTTACTTTAACTCCACCAGGCATATCCTCATCTTCACCCTCCTGCAAATGCTTCCTTAAAACCATATTGTCTAGCAGTCCTTGCCTTATTCTCAGCAATAACTTTTCCATACCTTATCTTTGCTGAACTGTTGTCCTGTCTCTTGTCTTCTCCTTGCTTATCTTAGATTATAACTCTGTAGGACATGAAATGTTCTTTATTCTACAAAGCACCATGTATATTGCTATGTACTCTGCTATATAAATGATTACTGCTAAGAAATAATGTGTTAGTAATGGTATAGGAAGAGGTTTACAGATTCATTGAGTGAGAAAGGTGTTCTCATTCTTTAATCTAGTTGCAGTCATCAGCAAGAATTAGACCAAATGAATATCACACTGTGTATAGAGGACATACATTCTACACCACTTGGCATGGTTGTGAATATGTGCATGAGTGTCTCGTGTATTTATATTAGTGACTCTCAACATGTTTACCATTGTGGACCACCTATACAGCAGTGTGTGTTATGTGCCCCCCTGCATACATTTACCAAAATACTGTTTGTTATCTGACCGCAATGTGATTCAAATCGATATCATACCATTCATTTGAATGTCTAACAAGAACATTTTAAATTAGCAAAATGTTAACTGTTGAAATTAATTTGGTCTCATTTACATTAATGGGAGATTTGGCAGTTCTGCGTGTCCAGTTGGGCACATCCCTCGACACCTGCTCCCAGACAGTCGGGGTGATCCCATTCATCAAGCTGTGGGGAACTCCGTCTGGGAGGCTGCCTGTGGAACAGATTTCTACTGTGCACCAGCTCTCCCCCTAGGGAGGGGACTTACAGGTCAGCCTTCTGTTCTGGCTGTCAGCTTCAGACCTGGACATGGGCAGCAGGGGACAGGCAGGCAGACACTGTCTGCTACAGGCAGCCAAGGGCGTTCCGCATCCAGGAGCATGTTCTTTGCCCCCAAGAGGTGACATGTAGCTGTGGTTAGTGAGGGGTACGTGCTCCCTCCATTTCTCCAGACACTCCCGCTGTGGATGCCCTGAAGTGAGAAGGCAGCCCTCCCATGGTGGTAGCACTCTCAGTCATCCCCTTTTCTTTCTACATTGTCTCCTCCCCCATCCCTTTTACCTCCTGCTCCATCCCCTTCTCTTCCCTTGCCCTATCCCAGCCATCTTCCTTCCTCATTGTCTCTTCCCTCCACCCCATCGCCTTTCCCTTCCACCCACTCACTGTTGTACAGGAACAAAATACAGCATGACAACAACCGGCACTAGGACCCAGGAGGCAGCACCTCAGGGCTGCTGGCCTCAGCTGGGTAGAGGGGCCCAGCCAGTCTCCCTGCAGCATTGAGTAAGGAGGAAGCAGCAGGTGCCAGCTGAGCTCCTCCTCATCCACAGGGACTGCTTTGCCTTCCCTGCTGGCAAGGAGTGCTCCAGAAGGGCTGCCTGGTATGGTCTCCCTATCTGCCAGCCCCGCTCCCTGTTGGACAGAGCAGCAAATTTTGAATATTTCCAGTTTTGTGCTAATTGGGCAGCATGTGGCCCGCAGGCTTCTGGCTGAGAACCACTGACTTAGATACAGGCGAGACCGAGGAGGCATTGAAATTGATACTACCAACACAGTGGAGGACAAGTAAACCCTCCTTAAAACACATGCCTGGGGAGGTTGGGACTCCTGGGTTCTATTTTCAGCTTTTCCCTCATTTTCTGTTAACATTTGGGGATCACTTACTGACTTAAGTCTGAGCTTGACTTTAATATCTTGCAGTAGTGTTGGGCCTTGTGCCTCAGTTTTCCTCACTGTAGCAGGAGGGTATTAATGTACCTCAAAGTGATGTTGAGACCAGCCACATTAGTCTTTGTAAGTGCTTTGAGATTTGGATGGAAGATGCTATAGAAGTGTGGATTATTAGTATTTCTTTTCATATATTAAAACCTAACAGAGTAAAGATTGAGATGTGGTGATCCCTGCTGGCATTAATTCTGACGGTTCTTTGGGGAGTTTATATTTGGATGATGGGCGGGCAGTTTCTAGGGGAATCTTGCTAGTTGTTTTTTGTTGGTGATTTTTACAAGTATAGTGCACTCCCTTTTTTGGTTTACTTCTAACTTTTGTTTTTAGTTATTACTTTTTAGGTGTCTGAAAGTGTCGGTTCTGGGCACCCAATAGCTACAGTGAAAGCCAGGTCTACGCTGGCAGTGAAATTCAGCAGCAGTTTAGGGGAGTTACGCAAGATACACAGAGTAGTTTGCGTAACTTCCGTCGACTTCCTAACTCCCCTTCAGTGTCTTCACAGTGCTATGGTGTTGGGAAATGTGTTGCCAGTGATGCAACACTGTGCCACTTGAGGGGGTGGTTTTAGTAAGTTGACCTCCGGATCAGTGTAGTGGGTCTTAACTGACTGCGAAGTTGATCCAGAAAAATAGATCTGACAGCGATGAATTTGCTGTCGTCAGTGTAGATGGGGCCTTAGCAAAATAATTTCACACTGATTTTTATGTACTGGAATGCACTGATTGAGCTGTACTCTTTTGTAAAGATCAGGGAATAGGTACTTGACAGTTAAAGGACCTAGTCCTGCGAGCCTTCGGCATGTGGAACTCCCAGGGACATCAGTGGGAGATCACAAATATTTGCAAGATTGAACCCAAGTTGAGGTAATTGTGTAGATATATGCCTGAGCTGAGGGCATTTAATAGATCTTGTCTGAAATGTTGAAACTGGAATTAAAGGTTGCTGCGTTAATTAAAAACACCTGCAACTAGATTACCCTGAAGAGTATGCAATAGCAATTTATTATAAAGGTATTTAAAGGTAGCATGTGAAAGATAAGAAATTAATCATTTGATACTGGATGCCTTAATGGAAAGTGTTATATTCTATAGTGGATTTGCTTGGGAAGTGGACTCAAATAAAACTGTTGGAGACGAGAATTCATTAAAAACACTGGGGTGTGTATGTAAATGCACTCCTGTTGATAAGTGACACCCAGATTCTATCCTCAGTGGGGATTATAAAAATAAGTTAACTGAGGGGAGGCTTTGGTCTATATTATGTGCTATGTAAAGGGTGTCTCAGTAGTACTTTGTGTCAGACTGTGTTTTCTTAGAGTAATTTTTTAAAGACACTTCTCAATGGGTACAAGAAATTGGGTTCTCTTGCTCTTTTGGGGGTTACAGGGTGAAGTTTATTAAGTGAGATAAAGGAAATAAAAATTCTTCTTGGTCCAACCCCAGTGGTGTTTGGTATAAAACTGATTACTGTACCGTTGTCCCAAATAGAAATGTATGAACGCACGCGCGCGCGCACACACTCTTCAAAGCCAAGCCTTGATTTTGATCCGATCACGTTTATATATGAGCAGAGTTGGTAGGTCAGATTTTGCCGTCTTACATGCGTGTGACTGCACAACCTTTTATTGGACTCATTGAAGTCAGCGAGGTTGCAGAGGTGCAGTCAAGGCAGAATTACAAGTGCAGTGTTTTAGGCACAGATTCACAATACCAACCGTTTGGTTACAGTTGTTTAAATTTGGAATTCTGCTGTCGGACATAAATAATAACTTAAAATCATCTGTGGAGGGCTCCAGTATATTCACAGCCACGAAAAACACGCCATGGACTGTGAAATCAGATTTCCCCATAGTTATTGCAGGGGAGGGGAGAGACAGGACTGGAGGCACCCACTCCTACCTTGTACCAGACTCCAGCTGCTAGTCTTTGAGGGGCTGCGGAGGGACAGGACTTCCTCTTCCCTTTCATGGCCAGCTCTGAAGGGAGGGTGGCTCTGAAGGTTCCTATAGCTAGGGGAGATACTTGGAGGTGAGTCTGATTTCTCCCCCAGAGCAGGGGAAGAGGAAGTCATAGCCTGTCCCAGCCCAGCCATGACTAGAAGCTAGGAGCGCCATGCTGGAGCACTCCCAACAGCATGGAAAAGATCAGACCCTTCCCTTGGCTGCAGGAAGTTCCGTGGCTGCTGCCTTCAGGAGCTCAGCTCCATGGGTCCCCACATCCCTCTGTTTGGAACCCCCACTGCTACACCACCATGAAATTTCAGATGTAAACATCTGAAACTGTGAAATGGACTATTTTAAAAATCCTCAGACTGCAATAGATTAAAATGGACTGTGTGTGTGGTAGGGCCCTACACATGCACTACAGTTACTGTTTTAGGGTTTTTTAAGATTGAAAAATACAGCTGTATTTTTGTTGCTTTTATAATTGCCAAATAATAGTAACGTATTAAATTCAACCCAGCTCACCAGTGGAGGGAGTTTTCCACTTTTTCTCCCGGTTGGTTTTCTGAACTTCTGAGACCCAGTTATTCCTCCACTTTTCTGCTGTTTATTCCTTCAGGGATCCACATGGTGACGAAGCTAATAGTTTAAGCTAAGTCAAATGGGAGCCTCTTCTGCAGCAAAACAATAGCACTTTTGAATTAAGCAGCAGATTACTTAATTTAGCATCAGAATAGCACACTGGAAAATAAGGTCCCTGCCCTTGACTAAGGATGTAAAATGGTAAACTGTTAAATGATTAGTTTTACCGTAAATCTGATCCTTATTGGGTAACTGACTGCAAGGGCTCCATCACCATGGTGATGGTCTCAGGCCATGGCAAAAGCTGCCACTCAGCTGCCTGGGGAGGCTGAGGCCCAGGTGCAGGCGCTGCAGAGCGCCCTGCTGAGGAACACTGGGGCTAGAGGTCCAAGATGGAGGTCCTCCATGGAGCCAGGCTGGGGGCACTACCCAGGGGTATTGTGGGGGAGACAAAATTATATTGGTTAATATTTTAAACGGTTAGCTTTTTTAAACAGAAGCTGCATCCCTTCTCCTGACTTCTTACAGCTGCAGAGAATTGTCAGGCACTGGCAGTGGACTCTTGAGTAAAGATGTAGTTGATCAACTTTAAGCTGATACCCACCTTTCAGGTTTTGAGCCCTGCAGGGAGATTTTTGTCCCATTAGATACATTGGCAAAGAGTGAGCTGTTTGAAGAGGTACTATTATAAGGGCTCACTGTAAACCTGTAAATAAAGGGGCTGCTGAATGCAAGCTTGTTTTCAGTAGAACGTAAAGGAGTGTTTGAATAGCAGCATGAAAATATGTTGAAATTTAAATAACTTGCAAATTGAATTATTTTTCCAGCACAGCAGTTACAGACCAGTCAGTGCAACTTGCATTTGACAGTCTGCTTGCAATAGCCTCATGTTCTGCTTGTAAATAAAAACTAGTGACAGTAAAACATATTCAATCTTAAATCAAAGTCATGGTAATCTTCAGTACCTGACCGAAAGCAGTAGCCTTAAGAAAGGGCTTCATGTGCCATTCATATAGTAAGACTAACAAATTTATTTTTCACATGAGCTTTCAGGGGTGAAGTCCCATTTCGCCACATGCAGGAGTAGAGAAAACTTACATTGGAAAAAAAAGCTTACAGTATGAGAGAGGAAGATAAATCCTGTGGTTACATTTCACTGAATCAGGTCAAATTACTTCAGCAAATCAAACAAGTTGTATAGATTGAAACACAGCATATCAGAAAGTGGTGAGGCTGAGAGAGGGGAGAATCATTGTTAGTAATGAAAAACAGAGGAGTCCTGTGGCACTTTTAAAGTCACATAGTATTTTACATTTTTGTGCATGAGTGTTTTACAGCACTTCTCAGAACCATGTGCATTGCATATTATGTCTACTGCAATATCTGGAAAAAATAGTATGACATAATCCTTTGCATTTTTAGAGTGGCAGTCTGTGGCAGCAGAGGGAAGTTTAGCTTCCAGACTCACAAATGTTATTTCAAAGACCTGTCTGTCTCTTACAAACCTGTAAATTTTCTGCAGAAGCAGATTATTTGTCTTACTTTTGACCCTTAGTGTTATTTTAAGTGATTTAAAAAAAAATAACATTGGCTTTTTGTTGCTGCTAACAGTAGCAGTGTTATTTTCAGGTACCTGCATTTCAATCCAGACTTGACTAAATCTATGGCAGTTTGCGGGTACTTTTCACCATGTCCTCAGAACTTGATGGAAAAGGGTCCCACCAGTAAGCATTGGGAGTGTGATGCATCATTCTGCCTCTTGTAGACTCTAAGGTCACATATAATCATATTGTCTGACCTCCTGCACAATGCAGGCCAGAAAATCTGACCCACCCACTCCTGTAATTAACCTCTGACTGAGTTATTTAAGTCCTCAAATCATGATTTAAAGACTTTACAGAGAATCCACTGGCAAATGAGCCATGCCCCATGCTACAGTTACTGTTAATCTCAATATCCATAAGTACTTTCTCTTTCAAAATTTTTTCCAAGCCCTTGCATAGTACTGTGGTCAAACTAAAAGGCTTGTAGTTACCCAGATCACTGTTATTCCCTTTCTTGAAAATAGGAACCATATTAGCAATTCTCCAGTAACATGGTACAACCCCTGAGATTACAGATTCATTAAAATCCTGGTTGATGGGCTGGCAATTTCTTGTGCCAGTTCCTTTAATATTCTTGGATGGAGATTATCTGGGCCCTCTGATTTAGTCCCATTAAGCAGTTCGAGTTTTGGCTTCTACTTCAAATATAGTAATTTCCACCACCATGTCCACAGTCCCATTAGCTACCCTACTTCTACCCCAAACTCATTACCCTCATTAAAACAGAGGCAAAGTACTTATTTAGATATTCAGCCATACCTAGATTACCCTTAACATCCACCCCATCCTCAATGTTTAGCAGTCCCACTTCTTTCTTTGTTTTCTTCCTATTTATATGGCTAAAGAGCCTTTTACTATTGCTTTTAATTCCCATTGCAAGGTCCAACTCTTTTTGGCTTTTGGCCTCTCTCACTTTATCTGTACATGTTCTGACCTCCAAGATGTAGCTTTCCTTGCTGATCCCTCCCATCTTCCCCTTCTTGTAGACTTTATGCTTTTTCTTAATCACCTGTCTGAGATGCTTACTCATCCAGCTTGGTCTAAACTCTTTCCTATGAATCTTTTCCCCTTCCTTAGGATGCAGGCTTCAGATAGTTTCTGCAGCTTTGATTTGAAGTGATTCCAAGCCTCCTCCACCTTTAGATCCAAGAGTTCTTCAATCCAATTCACTTCCCCAACTAATTTCCTTAATTTTTTAAAGTTAGCCCTTTTGAAGTCAAAGACTCTAGTCACAGACTTACTTTTGTTTATCCTTCCATTTAGTTTGAATTGAATTAGCTCATGGTCACTCGAACCAAGATTGTTCCCTACAACCAGTTCCTCTATGAGGTCCTCACTAGTCACCAATACCAAATCTAAGATGGCATCCCCTCTCGTTGTTTCAATAACTGTTTGGTGAAAGAATTTATCAGCTATCACATCAAGGAAAATCTGGGCCCTATTATTACTATTAGCACATGTCCTCCAGTCTATATCCGGGAAGTTAAAGTCTCCCATAATCACACAGTTACCACTAGTATTTACTTTATTAAAGGCCTTAGAGAGGTCTCTATCCATGTCCAAATCAGATCTTGGTGGTCTGTAACACACCCCAAGCACTACTATTTCAAGAGAAACTCCAGTAGTTTTCTTCCCCAATGTGATTTTTATCCAGACAACTTGTCTTATCAATTGCATCACTTCAAATTTCTTTACAGTCTACCTCATTGATATATACAATGCCACTCCCCCACCTTTGCGTTTCTAAAGAGCACGTTCAATACAGGTACACCAGTCATGACTACCATTCCACCATGTTTCTGTTATCCCTATAAATATCTGGTTTCACTTCCTCTACCTACCAGTTGCTCTAGTTCCTCCATTTTGTTACCTAGGCTGCTCACATTGGTATACAAACATTTTAATTTTTGCTGCTTGGCCTCACTCACATTCCTTACCCAGTTTGGCACAGTCATTCTACTGCCAATATCACCTATTAGACTGGTATTTACACTACCCTTCCTTCTAGTGTCCATTCTGTTCCCCACTTCTATGTCCTTTCTTATTTCATTTTCCTTCTTCTCAGTGCTAATATCAGGCATGGTGATTACCGGAACATCTCCCAACCATCTCCCCCAACTCCCTAATTTAAAGCTCTCTTAATCAGTTGTGCTAACCTCCATCCTAGAAGTCTGTTTCCCTCCATATTCAGGTGAAGTCCATCCCAAGAGAACAGTCCTCTGTCCATGAATGCCTCCCAGTGACCATACATCCCAAAGCCCTCCTCTTAGCATCACTGTCTGAGCCATCAGTTAATCATCAAAATCATCTCACACATTTGTTGTCCTCCTCTAGAGACAGGCAGAATCCCACTGAAGCTCCCCTGAGCCTCAGTTTCCTTAAGAGTCATCCCCAGCCTGGCATAGTCTCCTCTCCTTTGATACATTCCAGCAAGAATCTAGCTATATTATTTGTACCCAATGAAGGACAATCAGAGGATTCTTTCTTGCTCCCATTAGGATCCTCTTCAGCCTCAGATCCACATCCTCTATCCTAGCTCCTGGCTGGCAGCATACCTTTCTATTCTCAGGATCAGTTCTGGTTACCGGTCTGTCTGTCCTTCAAGTCCCCAGTCACATAGGTTTGCCTTTTCCTGGAAATGGTGCAGTTCTCCAGCCAGTTCTCTCTGGCTGCAAGTCATCTTTTCTATGATTTTTCTTGGCAACCCCCTGCAACCATGCCTGTATCCTCCTAGGGCTTTTATTTGGTGGTATCACCATTGGCTCATCCCCTTTTTGTTTAGGACTAGCTGCTCTTTTCTTACTTACGCTCCCCCCTTCAGTAATCATCTGCTGTGCTCTTTCTTAATTTTCTAACCCTGTGAACCTGTTTCTGAGCTCTATTTCTCATTCAGTAGCCCATCTTTTCCTCTGCCAGCTTCTCAAAAAATCACTTGGTTCCTCAGCCCACTTCCCTCAGAGTTGGTTGGTCCTGATCCATCTGCAGGTATGAATTTTCCCCTATAGCCTTCTCATTCATCTGCTCCATCAGCTGCTCAAACCCCCTTCTAAACTCAACCAGAGTTTCCACCAGCATCTCTAACCCTCAAATTTTCTCTTCCATGAGCTCTATGAGGCAGCACACATGAAGCTCTTTTGAGGTATCCCCTCCAAGATCACGTACATCCCACAGTTTCCACATCCTGTCATCTTCACTGTCTCTTCTACTGCTTGAGTGACTACCACTGCTGCCTCTGTATCTGCCACAGCTTTTCCCCTCTTCCAGTCAGTGAAACAAAAAACAGAACCCCCCGCAAACAAACCAACAAGCACTCCAACAATACCAGAACACCACACTCCCTCCCTCCAAACTCCCCTGTTGACTGCCTCTGGTGCTACTGCCTTGGTCAAGAAGACCCATCCTTAATTAGGGTCAGCTGATCTCAATGCACCACTCAGCCCCTACAAACTGAAGAGGAAAAAAAACCCAAACCAACACAAGGACACACAAATCTCACCCACAGCCCCTGAGGGCCACTCAAACACCCCTGTTCTCAGTCCAGGTGACTTCTTCTGGTACCACTGCAGCTCTCTTGCTCCAACTTAATCTAATCCTAAGACTTGTTTTAACAATGTTAGATTCATCAGATGATGAAAGCTGACTTATTTCCAGGGTGCATATGGAGAGGATCATTTTGTCATGTACCCAGGAAAGTTCAGCTCAGATGCAACATCTGGCTGTCAGCTTAGTTTCTTGTCCTCTTGTCTGATGCTTGGCTCAAAGAATTGAAGAGACTTGTCCTTTGCTCATAGAGTGAGTCCAGTAGTTCTACTAGGATTAGAAACCAAGACTTTCTTTGCTTCCTGAGCTCTGCAAGGGCCACCTGGCTATTGGTTTTTTTAATTATGAATGCTTAATATTATGTTTCCCAACATGCCCACTGACTGAAGAACAAAGAATTGGATATGGATGGGTAGAGCATTGCTCGATTATGACTTGTAGGAACACTACCAAACAGTGGTAGATTAGGGGCTCAGGTGCGGATCAGCTGGTCCAGGGGCAGGGCGGGAGAGCAAAGCCCGACCTCTGGCCCGGGGCAGCCCCTCTCCTCTCACCCCCAGCACCGGCAGGCCAAAGGACCCCCACATCGTGTCGGCCCCTGTGCATGGGCCCATAGGCCTGTGCGGTAATCCGCCCCTGCTACCAAAACACACATGCATACCAAAAAAAAAAAAGTTGTGGAACTAATGTGGTATTTGCAGCCATCGCATTATTGTGTTGATTATATCTTTCCCTTGATTTTTGTCTAGTTAGATTATAATTTTTGTGGCAAGGACACACTCTTATTTTCTCTATGCACAACACCAAATACAGTGGTGCCCTGTTCCTAGGTGTGACTGCAGTGAACATCAGTAACAGAAGTTGAGTGCTGGTGAGTTATTCTTTGACTTGAAAATGGATCCTGCCTATGCAGTGCTTTAACTTTCTCTGATCTGTGTGTGTGCTGAATTTGCTTTATAGAAAGTTTTACCAGGCCTAGTGCTAAAAAAAGAAGCCATTTGTATGAATATTAAAAAATAGAGGGTTTTTTAATTGTGACTTAAACATTCCTGTGTGCGACATCTGCAGATATTTCGGTAGTGGATTAGTGCAACAGATCCAAAAAGTGAAATGACCATAGATGGAACTGAATGTGAACAAGAGTTCATTCAATGAAGCACAGTTAAAGTTTGGAACTAATTGCCATAAGGCAACTTAACGGTATTGAAAAAAAGGAATAGACACTTTTCTGGATAATGAGAACGTCCACGGTACATTTATAAATATTGTAAGAGACAAACCCTTCCAAGCTTAAGGCACTAAGTGATGGGAGTTAGCAGCAGAGTCCTGTGGGTAAAGGAGGACCTTTAGGAAGAATTCAGCATCTTCCTCTGGAACATATGGTACTGGCTGCTGTTGAAAACAGGATATCAGAGTAGATGTGGTATGATGTGATATGGCAATTCCTATGTTCCTATCAAACTGTTCAATCTATTTTTACTGTGCAAATGGAGTGAAAAGGAAACCAAATTGAGAATATGGTAAAAATAAACTAGATTTTAATATTAATTTTTAATCATTTAAGGTGTTTTGAAGAAATGCTGTTTTTTCTTAAATGGGATTTTTAAGTGGACATTGTCCATTTTCAAGTGGTTGAGTTTCATTTTTATAAAAGTTAAAAAGAAGGAAAAATAGATTTACTATGTCTTTGATGCTTTAATTAGCTATTTAGAATATGTCTTAAAATATGTTTTTCAAAGGAGCAAAACAAAAACATAATTCTTCACTAGACTGTTAAGAAGAGAGTACCATCTAGAGTATATAAATAATGCCACAGAAGGTCATTCATTCTGAGGATCAACTAATTTACTTCGGGATGGATGGAAAGATCTCTTTCTAAGGTCTGGCACTGAGCCACTACAAAAAATAAATAACGGTAACTCACTTTGAAGTTGTAATCTCAAAGGCAGCATGCCAACAATGCCACATCAAGAAACATTAGAGAGGAAAACACTAACAGTTTATTATTTACATCTTTGAAAAATGCAAGTACAGTAATATAGCTAAAGAAGAAATAGGAGCAACAAATCCTTCCCTTAGCAAGAGAGAGCTAAAACAAGTATAAAGTGCTTTTAACATTCATCTTGGGGGACAGAACTGTCTAGTGCAGTGGTCTTCAACCTGGGTGATACCGCCCACTAGTGGGCATTTTGTGATTTTTGGTGGGCACTACAAAAATGAAGGAAAGAGATAATGGCCATGCTCATCCGGCTGTAATTTATAAAAAGTTTTTATGAATAGTGAATAAATTTTGTTTGAATGAAATTTGTTTGATATCCTATTTAAAATATCTGAGTTTAAAATTTAAATGAATTGAAAATTATAATTAACAATTAACAGTATGACAATGTAACAATTAATTTAATGACAGTGGCAATTTATAAAAAGTAACAATCTATGTAGGTGGGCAGTAAACTTACTGCAATTGTGAAAATATTGAAAAACTGGGCGCTGATCCAAAAAAAGGTTGAAGACCATCGGTCTAGTGGTTAGAGGAGAAGATTCGCAGCTTTGCCGAGGATGCTTTGCAAAAAGCAGCTTTAAGGAACTGGCCTGAGTGGCAGACTGGGGAGTCTTCAAGGGGTGCAGAGCTGGTTTAGTTGGCTCAGTTCTCTCTTCCTGTCTCCTACCACCCAACACAGGGAGCATGAGGTGGGAGGGAGAGTAGCAATTTGTTACTAGCTGAATGGTCCTTTGGAAACTATTACAAGCCAGTGCTAGTTAGAACAGCTCTGTGTCATTTTGCCCTATCTCCCTCTCTTCAGGTGCAGCGCTCAAGCAAAGTGCAGGCAGAGCTAGGGACCAGGGCCTCTATGGTCTTCTATAGCACTGTGATAGGGGGTTTTATATGTGCTGCCAAAGGATTTGAGAGGTGGACATTGAATACAGAACAATTCAAAGTCTGTGTCCTGGAATGTAAAGCCCTGCATTAGGTTAGGCCTTTGCTACCTGAAAGATTACCTCTCCCGTGATAGCTACATTTCACTGACACCGTGGCCCTTTTGACCAATAGGGAAGGGCCTGTGAAGTGGACTAAACTTTAACAGATAATGAATGGGCTTTATGGAACTCACTGCCAGATAAGATCAGAATTACCCCTTCTCAGTGCTTTTTTCCTAAAAAAAAAAAAAAAAAAAAAAGGTGCTGGGTGGAGGGGAGGCCAGGACCCTCCACCACTGCTGCCCCCTGGGGCCTCTCCAAACCCCTCGCTCCCACCCCCACCGGCTTCCCAACCCCCCTCTCCCTGCTCCTCTAAGCCCTCTCCCCCGGCCCCTTCCCCGCTCCTCTTGTTCCCCCCGACCCCCCTTTCCCCACTCCTCTAAGCCCTCCCCCCAGCCCCTTCCCCACTTCTCTCGGCCCCCTGACATCTCCCTGCCCCTCTTTCCCCCCCCAAGCCCCTTCCCCGCTCCTCTCGGCCCCTGCTGCCACCTCCCCGCCTGCCCACGGTTCCAATCATCAAATTACTCTGTGCAACAACAGCAACAGCTATAAAAAAAAAAACCCCTCCAGCCCTGGAAAGAGTATATGGAACAGTCTGTCTCATAAACAATGTCTGCCATACAGAACTGTTTTGAAACAATATTTTAACAATAATGCCACAAGTATGATGGGACTTTCAAATGTGACATACTTAAAAAAATACAACAAAAACCCAAACCTCTGCATATATGTTTCTTGTATTTAAAGGGCTGCTCAGAAACATTAATATTAAAGAGAAACTAGTTTGGGGTATATTTTATTTGCTTGAGGCATAAACCAATTTGAAGATGTTCCAAATGAAATTGTTTAATATTTTAAGTGCTTTGTATCTGATGCTCTTAAAAAGTATAACCAGCCTGAAACCAGGATTACGGGATTAAGAATGGGTGGAAAACAGGTGTTTTTGGTTTGGCAGAATTTCATCACTTGGGAGGTGTTTGGGATCCTGGAGTCTATATACTCTTTTTTCTTTTGGGGGGGATCCACAGAAAGCAAAGCGGAGGCCTTCTCAACACTTCAATCTTGGTCTGCATTTTATACTTTTGGGGTGTGGGAGGAAGTATACTAAATATAGAATATCTTTTCTCTGAGCAGCATTCAAGGACACTAGTTGTTGGCTCAGTTCTTCACTAGTTTATTATGTTAAAATGAGGTATGGGTCTGCAAGATTTAAAGCCTTAATATATGTATTCCATGAAGTTTCAGAGAGCTGGAGGGTTCAAGCGGCTAATAGTATTTTTGTACAGGTCAGGAGTGACCAAAAGTTACAGCAATCTGATAATTTAGCCATGGTATCTACCGTGTTGTAATATGGTTGGGCCACAGCATAGATGGGTTTCTCATTACTAAAATTACTTTTGAACATGGGACTTAAGCACCTAAATTACTTAAGGTCTTCTGAAAATTGCATGCGACATGCCTCCAATCAGTTAACAGGGTTGTGCTTTTCTTTTGCAGTCATTATGTTCCTTGAAATATTCTTGACACTGGCCTTGGGGACCATCGTCTATCTCTTCTTCTCCAGGAAGAAGGAGGAGACGCTACCCATTGAAGAGGGATGGTGGGGCAAAGGGCAGAAGCCTGACTCTGAAGAAGATGCAACTGTTCGTCCATTTAAAGTTGAAACCACAGAAGCAGAGCTGAATGTAAGGAAACATCTTTCCTGAGGAGAGTGTGAAATGGCAGAATAAGTGCATAACTCGTTTTAGAGTATTTTGAAATCCAACCAATAATTACATTTATCGAAGTGAAATAGAACTATTAAAATTAAGGCTTGATGCACAGTTAACAGCAAGGGACTTTTCCTTACTTTCAAAAAGTAGTAGAAGATAGGCAGACTTCTGTATCCGAATGGTTTTTGTCCCCAGCTGTCTCCTATCATGTTAGCGTATGAACATACTTTGTGGGCTCTGATAATTCCAGAAAATGTAGTACATGAAAGTGGAATTTGGTTTTAGTGGTCATTCAACTCCGTGCTGCTGTGCTTGCCCCTCACTCGGACTGATTACAGAGACTCTAGATCTTAAAAGACAGCTTGGGGGAAATGTCTTTCATTTACTTTTTCTAAAGGCAGGTAAGAATTTCTCACTGTCCTGAATGCCATTTGGCTGCAAGTAAAGAACAGCACTGTTCTTGAAAATGTTAATTAAAACCTTTTATAGGATGACTGCCCTGCCTTGGCATTAAAACGCGGATACTGTGGTAATGGGTACTGTGAAAAAATATAGGTGATGGAATCTTGGAGGTGATAGAAATTTTGTATAGACATGTTTGGGAAACTTGCAGCTTTATAGAGCTCCATGGAGTGATTATTCAAATATGCGCAAAATGGGATTATCCCTTATAACAGGTTTCCGTTTCTTTTACTGATCATAGCTTCTATAACTCTTACCTTCTTCCACTTCTGGGTTTAAATAGAAGATGGCCTTTCTTCACTTTCTTTTCCCTTCCATGGTAAAATTGTGGGTAGGTGCTTACTTGAGGGTTGCCTCTAAATTAAGATACACAGTTTTGTTTATATAAAAGTTATTGTAAACTAACTACCCAGTAGTTGTAAACTATATTGATTGGGTATAAATAAGGCCTTGTCTAGACTAGGATATAAAGTTGTGAGTTAACCCATTAGGTAACACATTTTATGTAAATCTAGGCTAGTCAAATTCCAAAGGGGTAGCCGTGTTAGTCTATTGTAGAAAGACAAGCGTCTGACGAAGTGGGATTTTCTCCCACGAAAGCTCATGCGATTAATAAATCTGTTAGTCTTTAAAAGTGCCACAAGACTCTGTTGTCTAGGCTAGTCAAGTCACTTTACCTTCAACACCTGTTAAACTGAAGTTAAGGTAAAGCACAGAGAAAGCCTAGACTTTATACTTGGCCAGTTCAGTAGATGCTAAAGTATACACAGCTTTGTCTAGCCTAGACTTTTAAAAAAACATTTTAGCTTACACATGCTAACATCATAACTTCAAATCCTTGTCTAGGCAAAACCTAACCTTTCTGAGAATGTGTGCACATAACTCCTGTTAGCTGTAATACAAGTTATCCACATCCACATGGACATCATAAAATACTGCCCAGATCAGAACCCACTTGACTGCAGTTGTGAGGAGTTTCTAGGTTCATACAGGGTGTTTGTCTCTGCTGAGTGGTTATTAGCTGACTATACCATACCTGCAGAGTTTTACATGGGTCCCAAATCCACATTAGGAGGGTCACCTTTGTGGATTTGACAAATCCACCAAATAAATTTCCAGGGAAGATGTCCAGCTCACTGACCCAGGAAAGCAAGAGAAGATGATTTATTGGAGTTTCATGTGTGGAGGGATTGCAGGACTGGGGTCTCAGGATGGAAATTTCAAAGATATCTAAGGGGCTGGTCTGCACTACCTAGTGGTCTACCTCTCTACACTTCACAGTGAGCTGTGAAATTGACAGTGCTGCCCGACTCCAGGCCGGGCATGGGAGGTTGGGCCCTGCTCCCCAGTGAGAAGCTCTGCATGGCTTCCTCTGCTCTCCATGGGGATCAGGGAGTGGAAGAGGCTTGTAGGTTGCTGGAAGTGCTGCTGGGGAGGATGTGCACCAACCCAAGGAGGGCATTGTGGGCACGAACCACTGCTGTAATTAATGTGCTGGGTGTAAGTCGACATAATGTAGGTCAATTTATGTTTCTAATGTAGACATACCCTAAGTAATGTGGAGCACAAGTACCTCTGGAAGGCAATGGGACTTGTATTCCTAAGCCATTTAGATGGTTTTTAAAATCACATCCTAAAGTACCATATTCAGTACCCGGTTAAATAGCAAAGGGAAGGTATCAGCATGATGCTGAATGTTAATGAGCACTGTAAAGAAGACTCTTGAGCTTGTGCCCATCAAATTCTAGAAGAAGACTGTTCTTGTTTTGACTGAACAAGGACAGCCAAGACAGTGTGACAGGTATGCTACAGTCAGAAGAGAAAGGGGAGGGTTTTAATGGGGGGAGAGGGCATTGGTGGAAGTATATCAGCAAAGTAGTAAATTATCCAGGTATCACAGGAGGTTTTCTTTTCATTTTAATTCCTGTTTTGCATGGGAATAAACTAGGAAGTGTACAAAGTAAAGCAGAGAAGAGTTTCTATAGTGTCTGTATCTCATCATCCTCCTTCTTTTCTTTTCCTTTCAACCTCTTTTTGTTTACTCTAGGATTTATTTAGAAGACTTGATCAGACTCGATTCACTGAGCCCCTGGAGGACTCTTACTTCCATTATGGATTTAACTCAGTTTATCTCAGGGAAGTCGTCTCCTACTGGAGAAATCAGTTCAACTGGAAGAAGCAAGTGGAAGTTCTCAACAAATTCCCGCAATTCAAAACTAAGATTGAGGGTGCGTGGCTGTGCCTTGAAAAGACCACGTGATAATAAAAGATCTCATCTAGCCTGTTGGAGTCATTTAAAGTGCGATTTAAAGCTGGCCACGTATGAAGCCTATTTTTGAGGGATTTGTAATGAAAAATTCATGCCTGGTGGTGCTAGTTGGTGCTGTTGTTAGCAAATCTGCTGAGGGGAAGTTCTAAAGGTACATCACTCTCTTGAGTAGTCCTGTTAGGCTCAGAGTGCTGCACGTGAGTAAAGTTTGTGAGATCAGGCCTTGCCCCTCAATGCAGTATTATATAAACTAGTTTGTACCAGTAATTTTGGTGCATCCATTAACATCAGGAGAAGTGACACCAAAAAACCCAAATGTTGGTGCTAAGGTTTAACCCCAGCAGTGGCTTGTGTGAGACATCTAAGGATGTCTCCCATCATGGCTGTAGTGTAGGGAGCAATAGTGTTAACCAATTGCTCAGAGTTTTACTTTATGTCATTTAACCTCATCTCTAGGCATCACAGGGGGTAAAAATACTAGTGGCCAGGCTACACTAACTTTCCGCCCATACCTAGTGTCAGGAGAAATTTCCCTACATGTCTCAGTTTAAACAAGGCCAAAGAATGCCAAATGGAGTCCTCTGATTCATGCACAGATTGTCCGTTGTGGTCACTGAAAGCCAAGTACAAGTATCTTAAGGCAGAATTTGTCCTTAAGACTAAAATGCTGACTTTTTCTCAAACCTGCAACATACCAAAATCTTCCACTGAATCATTCATAGAGTCCTTCTGTTCTTCCCCTGTCCCATTTTGTCCTATGTACTTGCCCGGCCACCATCTCCTAGATTGCAGTAACCCTCCCTAGGATTGAGGCCGAGCCTGGCTACCTGTGGTGGATCCCACCAGATTTTCCGCTGCACAAGTTCAGTTGATCCCTGCCCCATATCAACTGTCTCCTCTGCACTCTCTGTGGCTATGTCTACACTGGCAAGTTAGTTCGAATTAAGGGAGCTTAATTCGAACTAACTAAAGCCATGGCTACACTAGGCTTTAATTAGTTTGAATTAAGGGCTTCCTTAATTCGAACTAATAAATTCGAACATGCTATTCGAACTAAGGGTTAATTCGAACTAGTTAGTTCGAATTAACCAATGTGGCCATGTTAGTTCGAATTAATTGCTTAGTTCGAACTAACCGGCCTATTGAACTCAATTCAATTCGCTAATTCAAACTAAGCAAGTGCCATTCATGGCACTTGCTTAGTTCGAACTAAATTTTTCTAGTTCAAATTAAGTTAATTTGAACGAAGTAAAATTAGTTTGAATTAGTTAGTTCAAATTAACTAATTCAAACTAACTTTAGTAAGTGTAGACATAGCCTGTTAGCCTAGGTACACAGAACTGTGTTTCCCTTTGTAGCAATGTAATGCGCTTCTGGGACTTGGTGACAGGACTAGCCCATTGTATTTTCTTTTTTAAAAAGAAATCAAAGGGATTTCTTGAAAGTGTTTGAGGGGTTTTGAGATTTACCAGTCATTGCCTAATAGAAGCTTTGAAGTGCTTGGAACAGAGCTATGCTTTGTATGTTTGTGCACTTTTTGGGTACAAGGTGCAAATTCTGACAAGCAAACCATTGTCCCATATTAAAAATAGGAAAACAAAATTCAAGCTTAAGATGATGCCTTATTTTTTTGAACCCATCAATGCACGTTGTTAGAAATGGAGCAACTGACTCTAAGAGGCATTCTGGGTTTGTCGCACTGACTCAGTGTGGGTTAATAGTTAGAACTGGTGCCTTTATTTAAATGGTGACCGTGTATTTTTATCTTGTGTGGCACCAAACAAAGAGACCCTGCCTTATAAAGGACTTACAGTCTAAAAAGTAGACCTGTAGAAGGCCACAACAGGATTGGTCTCAGGAAGCTTTTGTGTGTGTCTCTTTGCATATTTAATTTATTTATTCATTTATTTTTACAGGCCTTGATGTCCATTTTGTTCATGTAAAGCCTCCCTCCTTACCTGAGGGCCGCTCTGCAAAGCCATTATTAATGGTTCATGGTTGGCCTGGCTCAGTCTATGAGTTTTACAAAATTATTCCTCTTTTGACGGATCCTGCTAGCCATGGCCTGAGTGACGAACATATTTTTGAGGTTATTTGCCCATCAATTCCTGGCTATGGCTTCTCGGAAGCATCACACAAAAAAGGTATATTGTGATTGGAGTAGAAACTATATCAGTACAGCATATAGCCTTTTGTGGTGAAGGAATTCTTATTGACTAAGGCTTTTTCCTTGGTAATTCATGTTCTATGCAGAGTAGGAGATAAAATGTCAATAATGAAGTTAAATAATTTATTGTACAAACTCAAGGCATTTATACATAATGTGGAGAAATAGGTGTGATTTTAAAGTGACTTAGTTTTAGGGTATCGATTTTTATTTAAAATGGAAAAGGGTTTATAGTAGCTAATCGGAAAAGAAACCTCATGAAGTAGATGAAAAAGCACACAAAATGATGATTTTTTAAAAATTATAACTGTTCCATCTTGTGTCTAAGAACAAAAAGTAAGCAAACAGCATAAATGGTGCAAAGTAAACCTAAAGCAGTTAAAGGATAATGCAACTAAGAAATTATTTTAAAATAAAATTGTTAATGTTGCTTGAAAGGAATGTAGAAACAAGGTGTTATTTTTAATTTGCTTTTGTACCCTAAAGATCAGAATAAAACTTGGATGAGGAAAGCAGAGTTAAACGACTCTGTTAAGTCAGTGGCGAGAAGCCTCTGAGGTTTATTGTATTTTATTTGGACCCAGAAATGCCCCTTGTTAGAAATGAACCAGTTGAGCTGAAGAGGCATTCTGGGTTTGTCACACTGGGAAATAAGGCAGAAAGGCCAACCCTTATAGTTCTCTCTGATGAAGCTGTTTGTCTCTCGTGCTCTGTAACAAGGGAGTTGTCATTTATTACACAGTATTAATTCATCAAGTGGAGTTGGGGAAGATGTAGGAGGAAAGAGAAGTTTTGTCGTCTATAGCTGGGCAGCTTTTCCGATAATGTATATGTGGTTTGTGTTAGCCCCAGGTTTATGGACTTGTGCACTGTGTCTTCTGGAAGTGATGCAAGACACGGCAGTGGAGCATTGTATTACTACTGAGCACTTGAAGTTTCCAGCTCTGGTTAACTTGAAGTTATCTCTGTCTTGTCGGGGACAAGAGGGGAATACATGGCAGTGTCAGTCCTCAAAAACACCCAGTAGAGGGTGGGTTAGACTGAGCAGCATTATAGTCTGAATTCCTGAGGGGAATGGTGGGGAATGATGACAGGAAATGAGTTGGGTTCTCTTCTCTGGTTTCTGCTCTGTGACTGAAAGCCTCTCTAGGCCTTTCCTAAATGAGGTGAAGGAGCTCCTGTGGAGCTTGCTGTTATGCAGGGAAAGCTAAGCAAGGGGAAACTGCACTTCACCATCTACGGCTTTGACAATCACAGTCACTAAAAGAATTCTGTTGATTCAGTGTGGTAGCTGGGAACTGTCAGTCAATAACACTTGGTACCTTTTCTCTTCACAGGCTTTAATTCTGTGAGTGCTGCCGGTATATTTTATAAATTGATGCTCCGGCTGGGATTCAATGAATTCTACGCTCAGGGTGGTGACTGGGGCTGGCTGATCTGTACCAACCTGGCCCAGATAGCTCCCAAGTGAGTATCCTTTAAATAATCGTTTTAATGCTCAGTCAGCGAGGGGCCCCTGACCTGCCTCTAGCTGGGCAGTATGCAATTTCCCCTATGTTGCTCTGCACACAATTCTCACCCAGATCACCATTTCTGCTCAGGTTCTGAGCTTCTCTCAAATAGAGATGGCGCGTTGTGTGGTGTTTACTCACGTCTAGAAAGGGACCCAGCACTTCTAACAAAAGAGGATTCTGAACTCTAGTCTGTGGAATTGAGTCTAGTGGCCATGTGCACACATTGTATCACTGAACCCAAAAGGTTGGGGTGGAATGCCAGAGGCATGAGCTACAACTGAACTGTATGATTAGAACTAGAGAGAGTGCATCTAGTGTGTTAAATGAATGGACTAAAAATACTTGGCATTTGATTTCCAAATACTGTTTTTGTTAATTTGTATTTTTTATTGTGTTTAGCCACGTGAAAGGCCTTCATTTAAATATGGTTTCAGTTACGAACATGAGATTTACCCAGCTGCTGTCCATTCTGTTGGGACGTTATTTCCCAGGACTCTTTGGTTTCCAGGACGAAGATGTCAGGAGGATGTTTCCTTTCTTGAAAAAGGGACCCTATATGATCTTAATGGAGTCTGGCTACGCACACATACAGGCTACAAAACCTGACACTGCTGGTAAAATGACTTATTACTGTAAAACAATACAGCAGAGACCTGCAGCGGGTCTGGGATCCTGTGGGTCCTGTAGAATCCGCTGCCATAATAGCAGGAGTGGTACCTTTGTTGTGGGCAGAATTGGGTGCACAAAACAACTAGACTGCTGTAATTTTCAAGAAAACATTTAAAAACTTTTAATACTTAAATTTAAGCAAGGGATAGAAAGAATCATAGAAGATTAGGGTTGGAAGGGACCTCAGGAGTTCATCTAGTCCAATTCCCTGTTCAAAGCAGGATAAACCCCAACTAAATGATTCCAGCCAGAGCTTTATCAAGTGAGGCCTTAAAAACCTCTTAAGGATGGAGATTCTGCCATTTTCCTGGGTAATCCATTCCAATGTTTCACCATCCGCCTAGTGAAAAAGTTCTTCTTAATATCCAACTTAGACCTTGCCCACTGCAACTTGAGACCATTGCTCCTTGTTCAAAGAAATTTGATATATATTATTACATGAGTTAAAGTATTTTTACATGGTTTAAGCAAGATTTGTTGCAGTCTTTTATTGGTAAAAATTGCCTCTACGGTTTTTGCAGGTGGGAGCAGGATAAAAATTTAAGAAACAAGGCAGGAGCAGCTGGGAGTAGGTATTGCAGAGTGAGACAGGAACAGGATTAAAAAATAGTCCTGCACAGAGCTCTGATGCACAGTACTGTGCACTCATCCTGTGATCACAAGAAACTGTAAACTTTGAGCTATTAGGTTTTTATTTTCCTAAATCCCAAGTACATTTTAGAAAACATGCTGAAAATCATTGTTTGCAGGGAGGAAAAAAATAAATACTGGAGGTTTGAATTTTCGAAAGGTATGAATCTATTCTGTGCTTGCAAATAGCAGGGATGTGCATGCATATCAAGGATTTAGGTGCACATTTGACTAGTTAACTGGCCTCTTGTGTGCACAAATAAGTAACTTGCATGTAAAAATTGGGCATGCAATTGTGTGGCTGTAAATGCTGTTGGCATGTTTCTCAGTTTATAGGACTAATGTATTTATACATATCCACTAAGGGTTATCCACTTCCGTTTTGATGTTAGGAGTTGTAACATTTATTCATTCCTACCAGTGCAATCCCGAAAAGGGCAGAGTGTAGTCTCTCAACTGAGAACGCATCAGATATTAAACTGATGCTACACTCACTACTGAAAACAGCCAAATTTATCATTACACCCAGGGGTTATTCCTGCTAACCAATCTAATTCATTCAAATCACTAGGCCACTTTGGTAAATGTTCAGGTATTGAGAGAGGGTTTATTAATGCTCACCCAGTGGAACTGCTCCAACAGCAGAGATTGAGAGACTTATCCAGAATAATCAATAGCCCCATGCTTAGGGCATTCTCTTTGGAGATGAGGAACCCAAGTTTAAGTCCCCGTTCCTCCTCAGACGGAGGGGGTTTGAATCCGTGTGTCCCACAACCAGGATGAATGCTCTAACATGGGGGAAGGGGAGGTTTGTGGCAGCAGCACTTTCTCCTCTTGTGTCTTTTGTGTGGGTTAAAGATGTGCTCAAATCACATCCACGAGATCAGGCCCCAAAGTCAAGGTACAGGGAAATGCCTTGTTTGTGATTCCTCCTTGGGCTTAGGCACAAGTTGGATGCTGAGCTGCACATGCTGAAATGTAGGCACATTGGTGACTCTAATGGTGGAAACTTAGAAGCCTA
The DNA here is from genome assembly GCA_007922175.1 of Pelusios castaneus. Classification (NCBI taxonomy): domain Eukaryota; kingdom Metazoa; phylum Chordata; order Testudines; family Pelomedusidae; genus Pelusios; species Pelusios castaneus. Next base: position 15,689,245 of record ML685763.1, read on the forward strand.
CAGGGTTGAGTGGGAGCTCAGCCTGGGTTTTGTGGATGCCAGTGGGTTAAAAATGTTGGACTGGGGTGCCTGAGGTGGCAGTTTGGTGCCTAAATCTCCCTTTTGAATCCTATTCTAATTGCTTCCATTTGAAAGCGTCTTTTGTAGCTGAAAGGGAAAGTGACTCTAGAAGGATGAATGAGACATTTAGTTTCCTTAACTGTATTCAGTTAAATTACGCGTGACTCAATGACATATCACTGTGGTAAAAAGATGTGCTCCAATGCTTTTTTTAAAACTGTAGCCACAGAAATCATAGTGAATAACAACAGCTGTTTTTAAGAATGCTGTGGTATATAATCAAAATGGTTACCTTACACTAAGGGTACACAGGGCCTTGAGAAAGCTTTGGCTTACTTACAGGGATGCGTTCTTTAGAAAGTTCCTAGTCCCTGATTAAATTATTTTTTCCCATTAACTTAGAACATAGAATCATAGGGATGGAAGGGACCTCCTGAGGTCATCTAGTCCAACCCCCTGCTAAAAAGCAGGACCACTCCCACTAAATCACCCCAGCCAGGGTTTTGTCTAACTGGGCCTTAAAAATCTCCAAAGATCTCCCTAGGTAACCCATTTTTAATTTCAGTACATGTGCAGAAAAACAAACATAACAGACTACGCATAGACTTCTCCTAATACATTAACCGTTGGCCACTTGACCTTTGCTGTACTTAACTCACTAATGAAATTATGGTTAAGGAGCGCTTATGGCCTGACAGGTGTGCGAGTGCCAGCTCTGCTCCTCCTGCTGTGGAGTTAGCTGACTGAGAGTCTTGCTCCTACAAATCATCTATGACTTATTGGAGCCGCACTTCCAGCCAGTGACTCACTGGTACGGCCATGTTTTAGGAGTTGCAGAGCTGGAGGCAGGGGCATTACTGGAATGTGGGGAAAAGGATATATTGAGGGGAGGGAAGGGGCATGGCAGAGGTTAGACTGCCAGCTGGTCACCTGTGGAGTTGGGAGCATTCCCCAAGGGGCAGGGTAATGTGCGTGCTGGGTGGGGCATAGCTAAGTGGGAAAATCAGGACTCAGTGGGATTTCTGATTAAAAAGGTATGCTTCTGGGAGGGCATGCCGGGGCAGAGTTGGGCTTCTCAGCCAGTGAAGTAAGGAGGTTTGCTAGCTGACTACGCTGTCCTCTGACGTCAGTGGACAGTGCAGTCTTTGTGCCATTGTGTTTTATCCCCTTTGGCACTTAATTAAACGAGCCTGCACGGATTAGTGTTTACACCTAAAGATTCTTTGGGAAACATGTTCTGATCATTGGCTCACTGCAGCTGACTGAAGCACTTTGGGATGTGCATGGAAGATGCATTTCAAGTGAGCATGAGATAATAATTGCCAATTACTCCTGCTAGTGTTTCTGTTGGAGAAAATGCTTTAGTTTTCCCCATTTGGAAATGGAGGTACTTATTTTCTCTGTCCATCTCACTGTGGTGTTGCAAGGGTCATTGGATGCATGGAAGTGCTTTGAAATCGGAAAGCATGGTGTTCAGGCTAAATATTATTATGACAGTGCTTGGTAGTTTGGTTTTTAAGCTTCAGCTACCTGATGATTGAAACTTTGCTAGCATTATCCATGTTTAAACAAAAGTTGTCACTATCTTAATTTCATCTGTGAACATTAATGCACCCTGTGAGTATAGGTGGAACGTTACAGATGCTCCTTTCTCATTTCAGTATCATCCTGTGGGAGGCAGAATGGAGCCCGTGGGAAGCTGTGAAATGTCAGAGTCCCTATATCACAAAACTAGGAGGAACTCTTAGTGTTTCTGATCTGACTTGGGAGCAAAAACTTAGAAGCAGGTGTAAGGTCACTCTCCAAGAAGAGTGCGAAAAATAATGATCAGAAATGATGAAAAGCAAATTGTAAGGCAATGGGTATTTGTGATACAGGACAAGGCAGTATTCCCTAAAACACATTTGCTCTGTTTGATCCAATGTTTGTTACTAAATGCTGCTTGTCTTCTCTCCACACAAGTAGCTCTGAAGACGAGCAGAATTTGTCCAAGTAATATTCTTAGTATTTGATACTGTGGCAGAGTACTCTCCAACTCGTGCCGCCTAATGTCCAGTCCCCTGGCATAGTAGGGCCTATGGTAAGTCAGTCTCCCTGGTAACCCACTTTTCCCTGTCAGGGCCATGGCTTCATTGCCCTGGACTCAGTCCTTGTAGAAGGGAAATTTTTTCTGCTGCCCCTGCTGCAGCGGACGAGGCAAGCCTCCCAGGCCTTGCCTAGTCTCCTTCCCTTCCTCTAACCTTTTTTTGATGTTGATCTTGTTCCATTCCGCTCCGCTCCGCTCCGCTTCGCTTCGCTTTCTTTTCTTTTCTTTTCTTTTCTTTTCACTCCACTCCACTCCACTCCACTCCACTCCACTCCACTCCACTCCA
>ML685763.1:15691686-15776338 GCA_007922175.1 Pelusios castaneus
CCACTCCACTCCACTCCACTCCACTCCACTCCACTCCACTCCACTCCTCCAGCCTCCTCTAAACTCCCACACCTGAGCTGGTGGAGGTGGGGCTTTTTATTGGGCCAAGAACAGCCCTTAACAAGGCCCAGGTGTCCCTAATTGCCCCGCAGCTGTTTCTCCTTTGCCTGCTGGGAACAGTGCTTTCAGCATTCTAGGGCTGACAAACCTGCCTTCAATTACCCTTCTAAAGCCATCTGGCCTGACTTTGCCACAATACTTAATAATGGAGGCAAATCTTACTTGGCACATAAAGCTTAATCTTATTAGTGTGCAGAAGAAGTCATTAGAAACACGACTCTTGCATGTAGTTTTAAATAAATATGGTATCTGAGTAATGCTGAGTCGATTAGCCTGTTTATGATTAGGCAATAATAGGTTCCAACTTGTTCAGTTTTAAAAAACTACACACCCTCACAAAGCTGTTCCAACAGGTGTAACTGTTGAGATGAATAGCAGGATATGCCAGACTTATTTTTAATTTTTCTCCTCCTTTTCAGGCTGTGGCCTGAATGACTCTCCAGTGGGTCTGGCTGCGTATATCTTGGAGAAGTTCTCTACATGGACTGAGCCCGAATTCCGGAAACTAGAGGATGGAGGACTAGAAAGGTGGGTACAGTCTCTTCCTCTGACTCACCACAGCCTCTTGCCCTATTCTAGATGAGCTCCCTCAGCCCAGACTGCCGTTTAGATCACATTAGTTTCTCAAATAAAACTCTCTTTGGATTATTGGTTTACCTGCCCCCTGCAGGGAAACTGTAACGCCACCATGGCACAAAAGTACACTTGTATTGGCAGTTATTGAAAGGGGCCAAAACCAAATGGGCCTTGAAGACTAAAGTACACCCTCCCACCCATCTGTGGTCCCTCCATGCCATGGTAGAGGAACAATGGCAGTGTATGGAAGAAGTGTGGCCCATCACAGCTCACATGGTGCCTGCTCGGTGGCTAAGCAGAGGACTTCAGTTTCCAGAGTGGTCATTTTGGCACCTCTTACTGGAACTAATATCACATTTAGAAAACAGGAGAGAAAATGTCAGCAAAGGGAGAGGGAGGAGGAATCTGTTTTATATAAAACACCAAAGATTTTTGATCGCAAAATTTCGTTTCTCATTCAGTCTAATGCAATTCTTTAGCTCTGCACAGATTTATTTACTTGGAGTTCAACATTGTGATAAAAAATGTAGCCTTACAGTTTTCTACTAATGGCTACTTGGCATGGAGTAGAAACCTAGCTGAGATTCTAAAGGCACCCTAAAGTTTGCTGAGCTACCTGGCTGGAGCTGAACCAGAGTGCACATTAGGAAAAGGCCAATGAAAAGGATTTGAATATAATGTCTCTCCTGTGACTGGTTTACTGGGGGGGTTGAAACGTGGCATTTATAGCAAAGGTTGGCCGAGTTTCCGTAGTTTTTTTTTTAACTTAGTCTTATATTGAAAACATATGTTAATGATTAAGGTTTATGAATGAGGAATGGCACAAGCTGCCTCATATGCTCTGCTGCTCCGCTCCCCCTTCATTGAAGGGACAGTGTAGGTGGTGTTAATTCACAGCCTGTTTTGATGGTGCTTATTGGAGCTGAATTTTTTTTCCCTGTGTCTCTTGCTAGGATGCTAAGTGTTTGGGTTTACGTGTTAACCCCGGCCCTAAATGCTGAGGCTCCCAGGAAGGGAGATCGCTAAATGTTAAAATGGTTGGGGCAGCTCTGACGTACTCGTGGTAGGTGGAATGGAGACTTAGGGTGAGATACTGTTCAGCCAAGACCGTTCTGAATTAGTGTCCTAGTGCCATTTTTCGCTAACCATTTTTGCTTTCATTTTTATAATTTACCCATAGTAAAAAAGCTTCCCAGAAAGATTTGAAATGATTGTTCTACCCTAAACTCAACTGCATTCAGCTCTAATGAAGCCGTTTCTGCACTGACCTTTTCAGGAAGTACTCCCTGGATGACCTTCTCACTAATGTCATGCTCTACTGGGTGTCAGGCTGCATGGTTTCTGCAATGCGTTTCTACAAGGAGAATATCGGGAAGGGGATTGGTACACAGAAACACGAGAAGTAAGGGGCTTTCTTTATGTGTTGCTCCTTGAATTTGCTCTCACATGCGGGCCAGTGACACAGTGTGGGTTAATGATTCGTGGGGGTGAGACGCTGCATCGCAGTATATAGTTTGTTCATACATAGGGCAAATCTGCTTATTTGCTTCTGCTGTGGTTTCCAGATGTGCTGCAGTAGATTGTGTGACAATACTGAAGTTTCAGAAATAAGAGACTTCCCTGCAGCAGCTCTGCTGAGAATGATCACAGGATTTGCACGTTAGCCAAGCAACAGAGAGTGCAAATACTCTGAGACCTGTTTGCCTGATAAATTAGATTATTTGTTGTCTTGACTGAATTCCATAGTCCACATTTAATTACATAGCATTGATCATCTGGTTTTGTTATTCTGCTTAGCTTGACTTGGGATACAAAAGGGCTTATCTCCCATCTTCAGAAGTGACTTAACACATAGAAGCCACTGCCTCACTGAATGTTGATGGAAGATTTTCAAACACCCCAACTGGAGTGAGGCGTCTTATTCCCATTGACTTTCTGTGGGCGTTAGGTACCTAGTCACGTTTGTGCCTTTTGGCTAAGTCTTCACTAGAAACGCGGCAGCTGCGCCGTGGTAGCACTTCACCTCACTGGGGGGGTTCCATCTTCCTGACAGGCAGTAGGTAGGTCAACAAAAGAATTATTCCGTCGGTTTAGCACTGTCTACACCAAGTGTTAGGTCAGTTTATATCGCCCACAGGTGTGGAACGTTTCACACCCTGAAGGATGTTGCTGGGTCAACCTAACTTTTTTGTTTAAACTTGGCCTTTAGAAAAGCAGCTTCTTTGTCACTTTTGAAAATGGGACTTTGCCCACTAAGTGATTTAGGAGCCTGATTTGAAAAAAGATATTTAGGCACCAATACATGCATAGTGGGGTTTGCAAAAATCCCTGAGTCCTAATTTAATCAACAGAGTGCTTAGAAATGCTGAAATTCTCACTATTCACCTGCCTTCATCTTTAACACCTTAACCTACTTTGACAGTCTGGGCCCTTGCACCCTCGTGAGAATTCTAGCCTTGGTTTCTAAGAAATTCAGTAAAATCCTAGAAACTGGATCCTTAAGCTCATAACCACTTGCTTTACTCTAGCTCTGCAGAATGGTTTCCTATAGTATATTTTGTGGAATCCAGTGTGAACTGTTATAGATGCAAGACCATTTACCAATCAAGACTGTTCCAAAGACTGAGCAACCTCATGCTATGAAATATTTCCTGAAATCTAGCCTCAATTTACCTTTGTTCAACTTCATCCCAAGTGAAAGCACTTTGGAGTATTCTAAACAATTCTTTTCCTTCACTGCTGTTTTCATCCTTCAAATACATAGACTTTTAATAGATTTCCCACCTTTTAGATGTCTTAACAAATAGCCTGTATTTAGTTCTAATCTTCCTTTGGTGATGGAAGGTCAGGTTAGGGACTACTTAAAGAAATTGGATGTGCACAAGTCTATGGGGTTGCATGAACTGCATCCGAGGGTGCTGAGGGAGTTGGCTGATGTGATTGCAGAGCCGCTGGCCATCATCTTTGAAAACTCGTGGCGAATGGGGGAGGTCCCGGAGGATTGGAAAAGGCAAATATCGTACCTATCTTTAAAAAAGGGAAGAAGGAGAATCCGGGGAACTACAGACCCGTCAACCTCACCTCAATCCCTGGAAAAATCATGGAGCGGGTCCTCAAAGAATCCATCCAGAAACACTTGGAGGAAAATAGAGTGATCAGGAACAGCCAGCATGGATTCACCAAGGGCAAATCGTGCCTGACCAACCTGATTGCCTTCTGTGATGGGATGACTGGATTTGTGGATGCGAGAATTGCCATTGATGTGGTATACCTTGACTTTAGCAAGGCTTTTGATACAGTTTCCCACAGCATTCTCCTCGGCAAGTTAAGGAAGTATGGGTTGGATGAGTGGACCGTAAGGTGGATAGAAAACTGGCTAGATCAATGGGCCCAGTGGGTAGGAATCAATGGCTCGATGTCTGGTTGGCAACCAGTAATGAGTGGAGTGCCCCAGGGGTCGGTCCTGGGGCCGGTTCTGTTCAACATCTTCATTAATGATCTTGATGATGGGACAGATTGCATGCTTAGTAAGTTCGCGGATGACACCAAGCTGGGGGGAATGGTAGGCACACTGGAGAGCAGAGACAGGATTCAGGGAGACTTAGACAAACTGGAACACTGGGCCAAAAGAAACCTCATGAGGTTCAACAAGGACAAGTGCAAAGTCCTGCACTTAGGACAGAAAAATCTCATGCACTGCTACAGGCTGGGGACCGATCGGCTAAGTATCAGCACTGTAGGAAAGGACCTGGGGGTTATGGTGGACGGGAAGCTGGATATAAGCCAACAGCGTGCCCCTGTTGCCAAAAAGGCCAATGGCATATTAGGCTGCATCAGTAGGAGTGTTGCCAGCAGATCGAGGGATATAATTAGTCCCCTCTATTCCGCACTGGTGAGGCCATATCTGGAATACTGTGTCCAGTTTTGAGCTCCCCACTACAGAAAGGATGTGGACAAATTAGAAAGAGTCCAGCAGAGGGTAACGAAAATGATTAGGGGGCTGGGGCACATGACTTACGAGGAGAGACTGAAGGAACTAGGCTTATTTAGTCTACAAAAGAGAAGATTGAGGGGGGATTTGATAGCAATCTTCAACTACTTGAAGGGGTGCTCCAAAGAGGAGGGAGCGAGGCTGTTCTCAGTAGTAACAGAGGACAGAAGAAGGAGCAATGGTTTCAAGTTACAGCTGGGGAGGTTGAGGTTGGATATTAGGAAAATCTTTCTCACTAGGAGGGTGGTGAAGCATTGGAATGGGTTACCTAGGGAGATGGTGGAATCTCCATCTTTGGAGATATTTAAGGTTTGGTTAGACAATACCCTGGCTGGGATGATTTAGTGGGAGTGGTCCTGCTTTTAGCAGGGGGTTGGACTAGATGACCTCATGAGGTCCCTTCCAGCCCTATGTTTCTATGATTCTATCAGCTATAACCCTTCCAGCTCCATCATTTCTGTTGCAGTCCTTTTCATTCCTGGCAAGCATGTGACACTTGATGTAGTTTGATCAGCCCTCCATTCAGTGGTTACTTTGATCCTCTCTGCACCTTCTTCGAGTTTTATTCTTCACTTCCATGCTTGCTCTTTTAGAACCATAGAAATGTAGACCTGTAAGGAACCTCAGAGGTCATCTAATCCAGCCCCTTTTGCTGAGCTGGGACCTAGTACATTTAGCCCATCCCTGATGGGTTTGTCCAACCTCTTCATAAAAACCTCCGATGATGGGGATTCCATAACCTCCCGTAGAAACCTATTCCTTAGCTTAATTACCATTTGTAGTTAAAAAGCATTTCCTAATATTTAACCTAATTGTCTGTTCTTGTCATACCTTCAAGTGGACATGGAGAACAATTGATCACCTTCCTCTTATTCACATATTTGAAGACTTATTTGGTGTTCCCTCTGTCATATCTTCTCAAGACTAAACCTGCTCAGTTGTTTAAACTTTCCTTATAAGTCAAGTTTTCTAAATCTTTTATCCTTTTGTTTGCTGTCCTCAGGACTCTTTCCCATTTATCCACATCTTTCCTAAAGTGTGGCACCCAGAACTGGACAGTTACCTTCTATGTCATATTTATGACACTCCTGTTAATACATTCCAAATATAGTCTTTTTTTGCACCTGCATCACATTGATTTGCATTCAATTTGTCACCCACTATAATCCCTTTCAAATATACTACCACCCAGCCCCTGACTTTCTATTGTGTAGTTGTGCATTTGATTTTTCTTTCCTAAATGTAGTACATTGTGTTTCTCTTTATTGAATTTCATCTTGTTGATTTCAACCAATTCTCCTGTTTGTCAGTGTTGGTTTTTAATCAAATCCTGTCCCGAAGAGTGCTTGCAACCCCTCCTATCTTGGTGTCATCCACAAATTGTGTAAGTATACTCTCCTCTTGATTATCCAAGTTATTAATGAAAACATTAAATAGTACTGGACCCATGACAGACCCCTGCAGGACTCCACCTGATAGGCCATCCCCAGTTTGACCATTACACCATTGATAACTACTTTTGAGTATGGTCTTTGACCCAGCTATGCATCCACCTTACAATTATAGCATCTAGATTATGGTTTCCTAGTTTGTATAGAGAATGTCTGTGGTCTTGCATCTATACCATTTAAAACTGGATTCCACATAGTACTAAGAATATACTGAAGGAAGCAATTCTGCAGAGGTAGAGTAAAGCAAATGGTTATGAGCTTAAGGATCCAGTTTGCATGTCCAGAATGCATTGAAAGCCTTATTAAAATAAGATACATCATATCTATAGCTCCCCTCCTCCAAAGCAGGAAACTAGGTTCGTTTGGCATGATTTGTTCTTGACAAATCCATACTGGCTGTTGCTTATAACACTGTTGTCCTCTCATGCTTACTAACTGATTATTTAACAATTTATACCATTATCTTTCCAAGTATTGCGGTTGGGCTGCCTGGTCTGTAATTCCTTGGATGTTTTTAAAGACAGCTACTATGGCCAGGTCTACACTACAGCACTAAGTCGGTGGGTGTTACGTAATCTGCATTCCACAGAATACATATCTCCCATCAATTTAGTTAATTCTACTTACCGTGGCGTCTCCACTCGTTGGCGTCGACTTATTGTGCTCTCCAGTCGACACAGCCTTACTCCACTTGAGGGGGTGGAGTAATTATGTTGACTAGAGAGCGCTTTCAGGATTGACTGAGCAGATCTAGACTGTTCGCTCAGTTTGTGTAGACTAGGCCTCAGTTTACCCTTCTCCGGTCCTCTGGGACCTCAGAAGTCCTCCAGGAATTCTTGATAATTGCTAACAGTTCAGAGATTGCTTTAGCTAGTTTTTTAAGTACTTGGGAGGTATTTAATCAGGCTCTGCTGACTTTTCTAAATGTTTCTTTAATCTGCTCTTTCCCTGTTTTGGCTTGCATTCCTTCCCCCTTGTTCTTAACATTAATTGTGTATCTGTGTCCCTTCTGAGGCTACCGCACGAACTGCATGACGTCAGGTCCTGAATTTACGTAATCTTTATAGGCACATCCTTTTAAAGTCTTTTCAGAAATTAGAGGTGATGGTGGCTAGTGATAAGAGCCAGCATCCAAGAGTCAGCTGGATTCTATTCCTAGCTCTATCGCTACCCTAAAGTCACTTAACTTCTGCCTTAGTTTCCCCAGCTGTAGAAGGGGAATAGAATTCCTGTTTCAGCCAGGTACTGAGTTTTGCTAATCTGTTTGTAAAGCACTTTGATTCTGTTGTAGTGAAAGGTGTTGCAGAAGGACAGTTACTCTTTTCTCTCTGTCCCCATGCAGGCTCTCTGTTCGAGTGCCTACAGGTATAGCTTCCTTCCCCAACGAATTGCTGCACACTCCTCGGTCCTGGGCACAGCAAAAGTATGTCAATATCATCTCCTTCAACTTCATGCCACGAGGTGGCCACTTCGCAGCCTTTGAAGAACCGGAACTTCTTGCCATAGACATTCAGCAGTTTGTGGGAAAAGTGGAGAAGAAGGAAGTCTGGAAGGAGAAGGGAAAATAACTCCCCCTTCTGAGGTGCCTTTAACCTTAGACATGTGTAACTCGTGCTGTGCTATGATTTAGGTAATTTACAGCTTGCTTTGAACCAGATCTAATAGAAAATAAAATAGAGCAGTGCCATACGCAGATGAAACCTTGTAGTATCCTTAGGGTCTAATAGTTACTCTTCCCCATCATGTTGAACTGAAACAGTATAAATGTGAGATGAAAATGTCTCTTTTCACCTGCAGAACGCTACATGTCGGTGCTTGCTTGTATTAATTCTCTTTGCTTTGGAGACACAGTGGGACGTGGAGCTTATTTGATTTAGATTTGGAGGAGTAAATTTCTTTTGACCACAACTATGTGACACCTTGAGACTTTTCGCTGATAATCATCTTTCTTCAGGAGTTATGGCTTGGTTCTCTGCTGAAACTGCACCATTTTCATGGGTAACTGACTGACCTGCTGTAACAGCTGTTCAATAAAGAAAAACATATTGAACGTCTTCAGTGAATTGTTAAATTCTGTTCTGAGCAAAAGGAAAAACCTGAGCTGAGGGATTTTTGCTTACTCTCCCCCCTTCCCCTTTGCTGGTATCCCAGCATGCTTCATGCTGTGGCATCTGATAGCAATGAAATTGCTGCTGAGCATGATGGGATGACTTAACAAGAAAGAGGAGGGTTTGGGAGTCTCGCAGGGAAGGAAAATTTAAATAAGTTCAGCTCAAGTTTCTCTAAACTGCTGACTGCTCACAGCTCACTGGAGACAAGAGCGCCAACATCTTCATTTGCTTTACACACAGGCGTGTTCTCATTCCCAGAACATTTTCTGTACTAGCCTAACCTATAGTCTGTGTTGCCTGCAGGTATAAGATGTAAGTGAAGAATCCTCCTCTTGTTCCTAAAAAGAATTTGCTGCAGGGAGGGGCCTTTCCTGAGCTTATTCCAGGTACATGGTGGAGAAAGTGCTTTTGCTTATGATAATACCAGCTGTTTGCAGGCCCTGCTATGTTCCTTTTTTTTGGTTAAGTCCTTGGCCACTGGACACTCATATTCGTCTTCCTACCCCCACCTCTGGTCTAACATTTCAGGGCTGTAGCTCATCCTACCACGTCTTTATTGCATATACAGACATCTGCTGCAGCATCAGGAAGCATTGCTGTATACTAATATAAATGAATATTTCTCCAGGGACAGATCAGTCACAGCACAGACAAAATAAGTGGGAGTCAACTTTGCTAGATGAAGCAAATATGAATAAATGGAAAGCTCGGAAGCATTTTCATCTCCTGTCTGCTGTAGCTCTACATTTGGGGTTTGGCTCTGAACAAAAGGAGGTAGAGGAAAATAAATGAGGAGTCTGTTCCGAGTTCTTATGTTACAGCAGCCCTCCCAGGCCCAGTCTTTAACAAGAGAGCAGGACAGCTTTTTTTCTTTTAGATGTGCCTGATGATGATTCAGCATTTGTTGCACCAAGTAATTTGAGAATGATGATAAAGCCAGCCAGCCCCTGAGAGAAAGTGAGTGGGCACAACATTGCTGCATTCTGTACAACAAAGAAAACAGAATTTTATATCCATTTTGACCATTTTCCATGTTAAAAACATTTTTTTTTGCAGGGAGACTGTAAATGCTACAAGAAAACAGACTTGACTGAACCAATCTGCATATAAAATTTAGGGGTTTTTTAAAGGAGCAATTGAAATGTCATTAATTTTTTATTTTTAATTAAGTTTGGCTTTGACCTAAATGGTCCCCTGCTGTCTTTTAGTCATTCAAGTTTCTAAAATATAGAAATTCAATCCCAGGTAGGGGGTTGTAACTATTCTTTTCCTCCTCTAGGAAGAGTGAAATACAAAACCTTATGACTACAAAATGGTGAAAACTGTATTTTTTTTAATTTACACCTTTAATCAATCTCACCTGCTAATAATACATTTAAAGTGTGTCTAAAACTTTAACCCATGTCGCTTCGCCATCCATATTACTTAAAACAAAAAACCACTTCCTTTATTATAACAAAACCTAATTAAGCAAATGGGAAGTACCCCTGGTTTCTCAATTGCAGGTTTTGATATTATCCAAATGTGTTTATAAAGTGATGAGGGAGAATACGATCTGTTTGCATCTCCTCTTTTGTGGACAAAACACTGCCGTGATCCTAACAACTGGATCTGATATCATGGCTTTGAATGAACCCCTTGCCTTTTTTAGGCCCCATGTTAGGTGGAGGGCTCGTTACTAGAAGCATATGTTAATAGGTCGATTCTACTATATTTCTAAAGTGTGCGAAAGAAGAGCCAGTCAACATTTTTTTGAAAACAAAATTTTCATGTTCTCCATTTGCCAAAGACTGCGCCTGATAATGCACTGATGATGAATAATGCTAATAAGAATTAAGACTGGAGCATCGATATAGCAATTGTACCTGCAACACAGAATAGCATTTGTTCCTGAGCCAGGTGGTCATGTTGGGATTCATCCAAGTAGCAGCTGATTTTTGTTCAGGATTCTGTTCTTTGTGAAGCCTTTCAATCAGCTCAAGTACTCTGCTCTGCACCTGGCCGAATAATTTCTGTTCTGAGCTGTGCCAAAAAGGATCCTCAAAGCAGTAGCCATTTCACAAACACAAACTACTCCACTGACTTAGGAGCAGAGCTCTTCAGCCACTGACCAGTTTCATTAATATGGATTCTTTCCCCAGCCAAGTTTCTGTAAAACAAAGTTTTACCATGCCATTTGGTGAATCTCCTATTCCTCCTGAAATGGGCCACTAACAAAGTCGGGTTACTTACAGCAGGTGCATGATACAAAAAGCATAAAATGAAGACAGATCCTTGTTTCGAAGAGCTCGGAGAGGAAAGGTTTGGTGGTACAGTCAAAGGAGACACACAATGAATCCCTATCCATTTCAGACCAGTTGACTTTACACACTGAAAACGATGCCCTTTATTTCACTTCCTATGATGGGATTCTTATAAACTGGAACTCCTCCCTTTCTTTGCCAGTGATGTGGAATGCCCAGAGCACGGATGGGGTTTGTGCTGATGCTTATAAGAGAATTAGGCCCATTCAGGGTTGGTTGGTTGTTTTCCAGCTAGTTACATTTGGAGACAGATGAGTACCGACTGATCCCTTTCTACCCTGAGGCTAATTGTAATAACTCCTCTCTCAAGCCCCTTGACAGGAACGGGACACCATTTAGTGGAGCAGTGTGCACTGTAGAGCTTGCATTGACCCTTCCAGGAATAGGGACTATATTTATACAAACTCCTGCAGCTTAAGGGAGCAAACAAAACAGTTCTGGTAACCCTTTCTTTTTCCCCCAAAGCTAGCTGCATGAAGTATAGAGAAAAAGGCGCGCTCTCTCTCTCTCTCCCCCTCCTCGTGTTTTAATTAGAGCTTTGGAGACTGCAAATCAATACGTATTACTCCTGGCTCGTTAAAATGTCAACATTTCTACCTCAAAATAAAAGAATCCATTTCTGCAGCAGCTGTTTCAACCTGCCCCAGGAGGACCTCATTATTCCATTTTACAGAGTGGCAAACTGAGGCATACATGGAGAAGGTGACGTTCCCAGCAGGTGAATGGAAGCTATGGAAAAGACACCATCATGCGTCTCAAAAGTAATCGCTATAGAGGAGCCTGATTTTCCGATACACCCAATTACCCCCTTTGTACAATGAGGGCCCTTTAAAGTGTCAGGTTGGATGTCCAAAAATTGAGGCACCTCAACTACTAGTCATTTTGGAAAATCTTGGCCTTGGGACTCTACCTCCACCTCCTGGGCATTAGCTCCTGCCCCAGCTACATCCTTCAGTTATTCTTTTTTTAAGCTCATTACTTACTGCCACCTCTGTTAATCTGAAAATATTCCAGTTAGTCCATATTATTACAGAGTTGTCAGATTCTCCACTGAACTGCCCCTCCTTCTGGTCTTGCTTCCAGGTCCCAGGACACATTGCGTACACACGTGCCAGTCTAGGAAGAACCATGCTGAGACTCCACCCCCAAGCACGGGTGAGCAGCCTGGCCTCCCTTTCTCCCCAGGCCTTGATCCAGCACTGGACCAAGTGGTCTTTGTTGTCAGCAGTTCTCAAATGAAATCTGAAAGAGTGGTGGTCCTGCAAAGATTGTCCTTTCCTCTCATGGTCGCTCAGTCCAGATTCACCCTTCTTCCAGTCCCTTGGTTTGTACTAATTCCCCTCCACCTGAGGCCAGTCACATTTCCCTTCTGGACAAGGGCAGTCACTGCAAGGGAGGTATAGCCTCTGCTCCAAAAGCATCTATTATCCTTTCACCTTTCAAATAACGGCCGGGATCTAGGAACATCTCTTTGCTGGGCAGATGGGAAACTGTTTTGGAAACAGACTGATATTGCTTGAATGGGTTCCTCTAAAAATACATTTGTGCCTATTTTCCTCTTGCCTGGATGTGTGGGCTGGAAGGAAATCTGTCCTTGCATCCTCTCATACTGTAACACTAATATATTGAACTACTTAGCTGAGCCTGCAGAAGGTTGAACAAACGTGGGGAACAATTATCCCCATTTTTCAGATGGGGAAGCTGAGGCAAAGAGCAATTAGGCAACAGGTCAGAATACCTCTCCCCAACTTCCTGGAACCAAGATATAATGCTGGCCCCTGCTCTGACCCCCTAGACAATGCCATCTCCTCACTGCTTGTAATTGGCCAGTGGAAGATGTTGCTTAGCAACTCCTATTTGGCCCAGACCCCTGCTCCTTTATTTCTCTAACTTCTTGACTGTTTCTCTGCAGGAGCAGATTTAATTGTGTGCTCTTGGGGCAGGGATCTGGACTTCACATCTACCTGAAGCACCTGGGGACACTACACAGCAGCAGAAGATAGAGAAGCCTGACTAAAGCTTAAATTATCTCCAGCAGAAAACTCCCCTAGATCTGCCCCACGCAGGTCAAGAGATACCGGATCTTAAAACCACTGCTTTGTGAATTGCTAGAAAAATCTTTGCTCCAAGACCTGTACAGAAACCTGATCTCACAGTCAGAAGGATGAAAGAGTGCCAATACGTTTTAAAATTGCTCTGGAGTATTATGCAGTGTGGTATGAAGGTTGCATTGGTGTTTGTTTAGGGTGATTGTGTAACTCAGTCTTGGCTTCCCCATTCATAAACAACACAGCCCTCCAAACCGCTCGGTGATCAAACCTTGATACCCCCCTCCTGCACGGGGCTATAGTTTTGTTACAGAGACCGTGAACTAGAATAAAGTCCGTGGAATCTTGGAAAGGGCTGTGAACACATTGGAGCCTGAGCGGCATTACAGCACTAGAGAGGCCAAACCTGAATGGTACTGCAACGTGTTGCACCAGATTGTAATGTTCAGAGTGGGGAGTCAGGCTCGGCCAGAGGGGAGAGGAACTGCTGGTGTGCGGCTTACTTGCCCCTCCCCTCCCCCCCCCCCCCCCCCCTCATCTTAAAACATCCCCCCCCCCCCCCCCCGCCACACAGACACACCCCTTTCTGTGTGCTGATGAACTAGAACATATCTGCACAAAAGACACCATCCTAGGCCCCTTTGGACCTAATCTAGCCAGCTACTCCACCGAGGGCTCATTCACCTGCTCATCCACCAATGTGATTTATGCCATGATGTGTCGAAATGCCCCCCTGCCTTATATATTGGACAAACAGGACAGTCTCTGCACAAAAGAATAAATGCACACAAATCTGACATCAGAAATAACATTCAAAAACAAATAGGGGAACACTTCAGTCTTCCTGATCACGCTATTAATCATTAATAGCCATACTTATGCAAATGGTAACAAATCAAAGCTTCGAAGAGAAACTGCAGCATTGGAATATGCAAATTTAACACTGAAAATTTAGGATTAAATAGGGACTATGGGGTTTTTTCCCCATTACAACAGGTAATTTTGCTTTCCTTTTTCCCTCACCTCCCTCTAACATGCTATTGTCCACTGTTTGAATCTAAACACCTGCATTGAGGTGCTCTAACAGTCTAACCTGATCCTAAGACTTACACTTCCCTGCATTTATTTTCTTCCCATTCTGTAAATTCCCCATCTTCAAAGTGTCTGACAAAGTGGGATTTTCTCCCACTAAAGCTCATGTGATTAATAAATTTGCTATTCTTTAAAAGTGCCACCAGACTTCTTGTTTGTTTTGCTGAACTAGACTAACACGGCTACCCCTTTGGGACAGACCAGAAAAAGGAATCTTTTTCCAGCACCTGTGTTGGGGGAGCTTGTCTGCAGGTTAGAAGAAGAGAACAGCGAGTCAGGAAATCTCAGTTCCTGCCTGTCACAGCGCTACCAGAGACTTGTGACGCTCTCAGGTTCAAGTCAAACATCACAATGTTTAACTAGAGTTACTAGCTCCGTCAGTTGGGCTACAAGATGTCCAAGCACCTGAAAAACCCTGCTAAGTTTAGGGGGAGCTACAGATATTCAACACCTTGAAAAAATCAGACCACTCACTCTCTGGATTTTCAGAGACCTGAGTACTGACACTGACGTCCAACTTTAGCTATCCAGGACAGTAGGGCATTGCTTCCTCAAATCACTCTCAGGGCTCTTCTCTGAGCCCTTTTCACATCCATTTTTAGATGCTGACACTGTCCCAGTGTGGGCTTACGGCTCGCAAAGACAGTGCCATCTTGTCTCCCCCAGCAACTCTCTGGGTTGGGGCAGCTGCTGTACCTCTGTATGGGGAGAACATAGTGCTCTATATCTTCATTCACAAACCAGGTTGATTCAGTGAGCACCCTCAAGCTCAGGGAAAAGTGACTACATCTAAACCGAGCGTGGCCACGACTAAGCTGCAGTTTTCTGGCACAGCTTGCAAACGCAGATCTCTACTATACACACACAGGCCTGCTGACGGGGCTTGCCCAAGGGCTGGCAATTTGAAAGATTCTGTGCAGATAGGAGAATAGATACGTATATGCCTCTCTTCCACACACCTCCTTTCCCCAAAGCCCCCACCGCTCACGCTCTGCCCTTCTCCTGAGCTGAGTTTCTATGTCATGCGCCATGCAGGTTCCCAGGCGGCTGAGGAGATGTAATATGCTACTCAGTTTGCCAGGGTTCATGAGTCATTCCCCTGGGGAGTCCAAGGGTGCAGCTACACTTGTAAATTAAGTCGACTTAAGCTTGCTTAAGTCAACTTAATTTACTCTGTGTCTACACTACACTTTCCTTAAGTCGACGTAAGGAAAAATTAAGTTGACTTTCTAAAACCTCCTTTTAAGTCGACTTTCTGCTAAAGTCAACTTTCTAAAGTCGACTAAGCCAGTGCAGATGTGGAGTACCCCTAAATTGACTAAGTCGACTTAGGGGCCTCCAGGGCTTCCCCACTGCCCTCTCTGCAAGGGTGGCTGGCACAGCCACAGCCTGGCATGCCCCCCCACAGGCAAGGCTGCCCCTATGCCCTGCCAGGTTCCCTGTCCCCCTTTGCCCCATTGTACCCAGGTACAATGGGGCAAAGGCTGAGCCCCCGGCACTTGGCAACGGGTGTCCCCCCGCCACCATGGACCTGTCCCAGGTCCACCTAGCCCCTAGAAGTCGACCTAGGCATCCAGTGTGGATGCTGTAGGTCGATTTTGTAGGGTCCCCTCAAAGTCGATTTAAAATTTAAGTGTGGACATGCTAAGTCGACTTTAAGTCGACTTAGCTAAGTCGACCTAAATTAGCAAGTGTAGACATAGCCCAAGGGACCCAGCAAACTGAATAGCACACACCACCTCCTCAGCCACTCAGCAACCTGCATAGCACATAAGTCAGCAAAAATTTCTTCTGGAAGCTCATTTGGACTTTAGCCATGAGCCGTGCCTTTCCAGGGGCCATCCACAGTTCTGCCCTGTGGCCCGGAATTGCTGTGGGCGGGCCTTTACACACACGGAGAAGAAGTAGATAGTCAGCAATACTAGGATAGGGAAATTCTGTGACTACTCCTATTATTTGCTTGCTATAACAAAACAGGAGCAGGTCAAAACGCACTGAAGAACGAGGGATAATTCTTTTTCCCCCACTCATACTCCAGGCTTCCCCAGTCATGCTCTATCCATTGGACTATGTTGCCTCTTATGATTTTTTGACTAATGAATACTTCAACCTACATACATTCTGCATAAACTAATAGTGGGCCTGACTTATATAAATATAAATATATTTTTAGACAAGTAAAAAGAAAGAAATGCTAAATTGGTCTCAATCTAATTGCCAGAGTTGACGTAAAATGACATTGCTGCCTTTACCATTTCTAAACAAGATTTACAGCTCTCTAACCAAAATTGACATTGCAAATGTATATATTTAGCTTCCTTAAGACAGTGAAATCCATACTTAATAGCTCAGAAAAGGAACATCCTATCCTCTAGTCATAACCTGGCCCCCAGGAGGGAATTTCAGTCCATTCAAGGCTGTGAAGATCAATTTTAAGCTGTACCAGAGCTGCTTCAGGAAAGAAGGGAATAAACTATCAGAAGAAAACTACTCCTAATCTCCCCATCAGGAGAGGTGACAGCTTGTGGTGTCAGCCAGGAATCCAGATTCATGGCACTGGGGATTGCAACCTCCAAATTGGAAGAGATTAGTAATGAAGACACATTGACCATGGGAGGGCAGTTTCATGCACTGTGCCAGCTAATTCATGGAGCTCCATTTATGTTCCGTCAGAAGGATTAGAAGTTAAAGGCTGGTGTGTAGACAGTAAAAAGACAGATGGCCCAAAGGGCAACTGCTTATTTAGCTTGTACTAACAAAGACCAATTCGACATATTCCAGAAATTCTGTACTTGTTGAGAGAACATTAGGATGTCCCACTTGCTGCAGCTGAGATCTGAGAGCTTCGCACAGACCTGACCAATTTGATGTCAGATGTTAGCAAGAGCCAGGAGATGTATCAGCAAGCCAGACACACAGCCCAGTGGGTCAATTTTCAGTGCAGCTCCTGTTACTGATTTTTTCATTGATATGACCTGGGGAACAGCTGCCCTCAAGGCACTGAAAACCCAGGCTTTGCTCGCTTTGAATTATCTGACGTAGACACATGCAGCTGTTGGGGCAGAATGTGAGCACAGCTGCCTGGTAAGTCATTTTGGGATCTGAAAGAAATATTTGTGTGGCCATTAGGGCCCATTAGGAATACTGACAGTGTTATATTAATAATCTTTGGTGCAATCAGGTTAATGCTGACAAGTAGTCAGGAGAAAAAAATCTTTCAGTGAGGATAATACTAGGATTCCCACCCACCACACTTCAACTTGTGGCTGACTCAACCTCCCCCTCCAAGCAGGACCCCATCTTTTTCAATGTGGTAGGGTGTCAGTGTTTGTACTACAGTATTTTTCTTCTAAATCGATTCAGCCCTTGCACAATTGCATGAAAGTGAACAGAAATGCATCCAGTTACGGAGAGGCCACACTTACATTCTAGCCTCAGTCTAGAACATTGTCTCTTTTGCTGTGTGTATGTAGCATCCCACCATATACTGCTTCTAGGTTTTAGTCACACTTGAGCATCAGGCTTCCCCAAAATTCAGCTTCCACAGAACATCAAGTTCCAGGACATGGCGGCGAGTAATGACTAAGCAAGCTGTTGGAAGATGAGACAGTTCTGTCAGAGCTGTGCCAGGCAGGGCTGCAGCCTTGAATCTCAGGAAATACGACTTCTGAGAGCTAGAATTGGCAACTCCGGCTCAGTCATTTGTTTAGGATGTTTGCCAAAGGGTTTATAAGAGGCTCAGTGAAGAATGTGCAATAACTTTAAACATGAATTTCACATATGGTACAGTCCAATAGCCACATTTGTTGAAGTTTCCAATCCTTAACTGTGAAAGGCTTTTCTCTAAGGCTCATCAAGGAATGTTAGGAGTTCCTATTACTGATCTAATTTTATCCTCTTGGAAACTTTCAACAGCACAAAAGAATGAACCATAATCAGTGCAGTTTCTGAATTTCTTCCAGCTCTGAAATAGACCAGAAGGACAACATTACAAACTTAGGTAGGTCAGAGCAGCCTTTGTTCCGTGCGAGCAGGCAGAAGTCTTGTATTAATTTACCTGTCGAGTCTTTCATTCCCCAGCCAAAATGACAAAGCCAGTGGACAAGGTCATGCTACAATTTAGTTATGATGCTGTGGATACAAAAAATGAACAAGACTGGGTGGCTCAGGGACTGGTAATGGATTCAGAACCTGTCAGGTACAGTTTGCGAGTTCAACACTATCACAGTTGGTGGTGACCAAGAGTCGTTGCTACATGGTTTGTCGGCGTAGGTAAAATACTCTTCCAAATCTCAGACTCCTTGCTAGCACTCAGCAGAGGCTAAATGGCTCTTCAGCGAAACAGAAATTCCTCCCTACTTCCCAACTCAATCTGGGGTCCAGGTCAGGTCTGAAGCACGTTGACAGGGCTGCGTGTGGGAGCTGGCACCGCTATTCCCGTTGTCCAAGCTGACTCTGTCATGGGGATAAAAAGCTTCATAGTCAGGATGTTTGCCAAAGGGTTTATAAAGAGGCTCAATGAAGAATCTGCAATAACTTTAAACATGAATTTCACATACAGTACAGTCCAATAGCCACATTTGTTGAAGTTTCAGCCCCCCACCTTTCCGGAGCAAAGAGGACAGACACCCAAGGAAATTAAATACGAAGCTAACGCTTGTCCTAGATATCACACTCACCCAGGACCTCACACAGGAGATTAGTGGCAACAAATGTGAACAAATTTAAGTTCTACCATGGAGGTCAAGAGACCCTAGTTGGTTGCGGTTTGGATCCAATGCACATGTCCCCTTGGCAATTCTCTCCCAGATTAAAAAGGATAAAGGACAATGTGTAAAGGAGTTGGGCACAAATGCAGCCCTTTTATTAGGAGGGGCCCCCTCACTTACTTCTGTAGAGAGAGGTGTTTTTACGTATCCTCTGACTTCTCTCCAAAATCCTGCGTTTGCTCCTTAAGAGACCCACACGGAATGCAGTGGCAGCAAGGCACATCATATCCTCGGACATTCTCAGACCAGGAAACAGATCTGGGGAATATCAAGCCAATCCTGCAAGACGCTTTATTTGTGGTACCACTCGAGACCGGTCAGTCAGTCAAGAAACAATAGGCCTGGCCCGAGGAGCTCACCGTTTAAGGCGAGAGAAAAATCAGACCCACTAAAGAATTTCCTATACAAATCAAGATTCACTCCCAGAGTGTCGAGTGTACTCGCTGTTTGTGTCCACTTGGCATGTTGCAGGATTGGGCCTTACAGGCCCACTCGCTTATTAGTGCCTCGATGCTGGCAGGTCTCGGAGCTGGCACATGAATGAATATGCAAAGAAAGAGTCAATAAAGACAGCTCTAAAATTTCTCTGAATTCAGTGTTTTATTGGTCATGTGATTATTGCTTTGACACAATGTAGCTCCTACTACATAATTTAAAAACAGTGTAACGTCTTACAGTTCATACAACTGGCACTTACCAAGGAAGTGCAGATTTGTCACTGTAAGCAGAGAGATTTAAAAAAAAAAAAAAAGATAAAACGTTTACATCCTTTATTGCTGGCAGGTGAATGTGTCTTGTGCAAGGCCCCTAAAATAGTGACCAGGAAGTAAACAAGGCACTCCCTGCAAAAATATATAAAAGTTGCAACAGATCAATCCCTTGTTCACACAAGTCCTCTGGGTTTGGTATATTCACAATCAAAGTGCACAATAATGCCCTCATCTCGAGAAAAGTAACGTTCTCTGAACTGGATATTTTGGGGTGGTGGGAGAAGAGAACACCGCACTACAAACCTTTTTCTGGCTCTCACCGGTAGTCATATTCGTACATGTTTTCATCAAAAGCGACCATCTCCGATTTCTCAAGCCCAACTGGTTAAGAAATACTTGACGCTAGTTAAAATTCAAGGGGAGTCATTTCAAGTAAACCGACACCTGCTGTTGAGGGGCTGCTTTTGTTCAGTGACTTTTTCTCTCTGTGAATGGTGAAATCTCTCCATAAGGCAAGTGCTTAAACAGTAAACTCAAAGTAGTAGTCCCTGAGGATTTTCTCCCTCCTACTGTTCAGCCCACTTGTTTCCCAGTGTATGTAGATGGCCTGTAAAGTAATCAGTCCCAAGGTGGCTGCTTTTTAGTCTCCAAGCAGAGTTGCAGATTACATGCTGCATTGTTTTCTCGGCTTCTTCTGCAGGCAGGGTAAATAATTCAGAGCTCTTGAGGGATCCGTTCTATTAAAGCTAGAACAAGTGTGCCACCTTGCGTTAGTCCTGGAGCTCAGCAGAAATATTTCTATGCCTCTTCAACGGCTGCAGATCCCACCAAGTAGGTTATGCTGTCTTCTCCCTGCACATCAGTGTCTCCCATGGTGCCATAGGATTGCTGTTCCTGCTGAGCCAGAGTTGTCCTTTCTGTAGGATGACTAAGCAAGACCCGTGGGACATACATCTGAAATCACAGACATACAGAGACACAGTCTCATTTTAAAATATTGCGATAATTATTTAAAATCTTTTCCCACAATCCCTCCTTTTTACTTATATGTTTCCCCCGCTCTGTCCCCTTCCCTTTATTATCCCTCAAAATAAATTTCTCCGTGCAAAACTCAAGCATGCACATCACTTGGGCCCTCGCACACTGCGGTAACTGTATCCACCCATTTCAAAACTCGGTGCAAATACCAAAGTCTTGTGTTCGTTTGTCGGTGATGTGGTATTGAAGCTTGGCTGTGCGTGTCCCAATGGCCTTTTGGTCCCAAGCAGTGTGACTGGATAATCAGCATTCAAATGAAGCTAATCATATAGTGTTTGGTGCCAGACACAATCAGAACACGGCACAACCGTAACTATTGGAAGTAAAGGACATTAAAAATCTCTCTCAACTATTCCTGCCACACTCAGGTGTAGCAACACTTTCAAACAGGCAAGCGCAGGCAGAGTTCTGATCGTCTGACTCAAGGGGGCTGATACCTGCCCCCAACACAATTCACAGTGGTAATCTCCGACACAATCCCATTACTGGGCACGGGCAGAGTTCGTTTTCTAGGAAGGGTAAGAAATACTTTTTGTTAAGCACTTACAGCAGATCTTGGAGCTGCAGCTACATCGGTGTCACTTTCTCTCCCACTTGGCGATTCTTCTATCTACATGAAAAGACAGGAAGGAGGGAGGAAGTAATAAACTGGTAAATCAGACGGTTACATGGAACTGAGCAGAAACACTGAATACGTGCAGCCACAGCGTGCACATCCCACAAATGTCCCATTATATATTACACTGAAACCTCAGCTGCTCCAAAGCCTCCCACTTCGCACGTGACTCCCACACTGCACTCTGCTTGGAACGTTTTCTCCCTCGCCCCCTAGCGTGCAAAACAACCTGCCTCTATTCACCAGCACGGCTTCACCACCTTAGAGGCCGGAACCCCGATGGCCAGGTCCTGTTCCCACTAAGTCAACAGGAGCTTTGCCACTGGCTTCCATGGGGCTGGTCTGTGCAGTTCCAAGCCCCATGGCAATGCTGATGGCCAGTTAGCATCAATTCCTCAACACATTCAGCTTGAGTTTACCTTGTAATTCAGTGGGCTCAGGTACTTGAAGCAGGCAAAACAGGTATAAGCTAAACAAATGACAATTGTGATGCTGACAACTAGGAATGTAAAGAGGGTCGTGGGAGCTGTAAAACCTTTTAAAAAAAAGAAGACAATACAAAATAGAATGTATCCACTGGTTCAAGTAGGTAAAAGAACAAAACCAAATCAAGCTGATCCCTGGGGAATGGAACAAAATAAAAGAAAACCCCCATGAAGGAAAAAAATAGCTAATGAAAGGCTATGCATTAAGGGACGCCCTGATTTCATGATCTTCCCAGTACAGCCCAATAGAAGGATCTTTTCCTGATCCTTATATAGAGAAGCTCTTTAAGTCCACATCTTAACCTGCGAGACCGTCCCTATTTTCTCTCAGCCATCTCAGAAGCCCCATATTTCAGGAATCATGCTTAGGGTTCTAAATAAAACTGCCTTCAGTGCCAGTCAACACCACCAGAGCATTCACAGCCCCAATCCCAGGGATGCACGGCTAACCTGGCTGTGTTTTCCATTTCTAAACTCTGATAAATGAAGGATTTTGTGGTAAATGCAACAGATCATTATAATGCTATTCGTTGTTTAAAGACGTCATTATCCCAACGGGATGTATATTCTAATGTGATTAGAGGGCTATGTAAATTGCGACAGAACTGCACCTACGTTGGTTTTTTAAAGAAGTGCTCCAGAAGCTCCGCTGTCCTTTTCAAAGAAGTGATGCCACTAACCCTCATGATTACAATGATTACACTTGTTAAATTTTGAGAGTTATCAGCTATCACATCTGCAGACCCCCTGAAATAGCAGCTCTGCGTATAAAGGGGCCCTATTTTATCTCAGGAGGATGGCAACACTAAAGTCCTATGATGATCTGTCAACATTAATGTTTCATTGCTGACCTTTGAGATCATCCTCACGTAAATGTTCTTACTTATTATTGTTGGTGCAGTGGCAGATATTAGGGCAGGACAAGTGAACCAAAGGGGGCTGAAGTAGCAAATGAGAAATACAAACCCTCTTCCCTCCAGATTTAAAAGGTCCCCTCCATCCCAACCCAAAGGGGGAAGACAAGAGGTGCCGAATGCACTTTACGGGACTAAAAGCCTCAACTGCATCACAGAATCATAGAGCAGAGCTGGAAGAGATCTCAGGAGGCCGTTTAGTCCAACCCCCAACATGGTAACAAACCCCCCAAAAGGCCTCCCATACTGTTCCGGGTGCCCAAAGCTCAGGTATCAAAACCCCCAATCTCCGCCAGCAATACTGTTAATATGACAAGTTTGGGGTGCAATGAACATTTATAATTTAAGAGCAATGTAAAATAAATGGAATCTAACATATTAAAAGCAGAGCCCAGTACTGACTAGACTGGAGTAGAGGATAGAGTGGGAACTGGTGAAAGGTGTCATCATCCAACTGTGAGTTCCCTTCCACATCATCTAAACAGGAGATGGAACTCTCATTATCGTAAATGGTTGGTGTCAATTACATAATTTTGGGCGATAGTGACAGTTGCTCACTGTTAATCAGAGCAGAGAGGAGCTGTTCATTGAGGCAGAGGGAACATAAGCCAGAGACTAACTTACTAGAAGTTAGCTTTGAACTATTCATTTTTAAAACATTTCTGAGTTTTACAGGCTGTTATACGCCAGCCGAATTAGCTGACTCCGCACAGTTGGTAAAACACTGTCCCTTTTGCTCTGTAAAATGACACAATGCAAGCACTTTGTAAACTCTGCCCTTCCTTATCCCCTCCTGACAGAGGGTCTCAGAGTATTCTGACAACATTAACCCTTGCAATATCCCCAGGAGGCAGGTAAAGATTGTGGTCTCTTAAAAATACACAGCTGGAGGCTCGAGAGGTTAAGAAACATGGCATTAGACAAGTTAGTGAAAGATGGGGAGTCTGCTTTAACCACAGAGCCATGTTTCAAGCTTATCACTGAAAGATAACCCTTACCTAATCGCAAAAAGGAAAAGAAATAGAGCCAAAACAGGCAAAGAATTGGAGCTGCCAGGGCCTGATTCACAGCTGCGAAGTGGATCTTCTTCTCCAGTTTAGCAGGGAGATATGCATAGTAAAGATTGTGGCGATCAACCATATGCTTCAGTAGTATATATATTAAACCTGAAGAAAAGGATAGAGCCAGAAACAGGTTACTGAAAACTGAATATAAAAACTCCAAATGGGCTGAGAGACCCAGACACATGTGTTCCAAAGGGGTAGCCCTGTTAGTCTAGGTCAGCGAAACAAACAAGGAGTCCTGTGGCACTTAATTTATTTATCACATGAGCTTTCGTGGGAGAAAATTGCACTTCGTCAGATGCTTTGAAGCTCCTTGTTTGTTTGGCCAGACAGACGTGTCCAAAACTACTTGTAATTTCTGTTTTAAATGACTAGATTGCAATTCAGCTATGTCCCTTTTACCCTATATAAGCAAAGATGTCCCAAGTTCAGTCTTCCCATGGAAGCTAGGAATTACGCACTAGCATGCTCAGATCTTTCCAGTATGGAGCACAGGGAATTTAGAGACCAAATAGTCTTAATTCTTAACTCTTAATTCAAAATAGTCTTTTGTAGGGTTTTTCCACATTGATTTAAGAGAGTTGAGGTTTATTTTACATTCTTTCCTCTAAGAGGATAGCTTTATAAATGTTTATTTTGTGGCCTATAGTAATGACATGTTTGTGTAGCTGTATATTTGTTCTGTTCCTCACAGCATTCTGCTGGTGTGGTCTTTGGGATTCAATTTAGGCTTTTATTATTCTGTTATTCACCTTGGACATTAAAACTTTCATCGATACCAGGGCCAGAAGGCATGACTGTGATCATCTAGTCTGACCTCTTGTATAGCACAGGTCAGAGAACTGCCCCAATGCAATTCATGGAGCATATCTTTGGAAAAACATTCAATCTCGATTTAAAAATTGCTAATAATGGAGAATCAAGACTGAATGTTTTTCTAAAAGATACTTACTTTCTGAAAGACACCATACAAATATTCTTTCCAGTCTGTATTCTGTTTTGTACTTCAGTTAGACATTACAAACAATAAGGGGTGCACAGTGTTCCCCTAGTCTTCAATATTTACGTTAAAGTTTCCTGACAAGCTGGAAAGCACCCATGTTCTAGTTTAGAAAATGTTAAAGGGAAATAAATATAGTGGCCTCATCTGAATACAGAGCATACACATTTTAAGTGATGAATTTGCAGTTTAATTTGTTATGGTCATGTGTCATACGCTTTATATGGGAAACAGTCTAGCACAGAGTGTCTACATCCACGGTCCACTAGTGATTCACAGCCCTTCTTGAGAGTCTGCAGAAAGACACTTCATCAGAGACTGAAAGTTAAGTAACAGATCTGCAACCAAAGAACTCTGACAGTGAAGCAAGGAGAGGAACAGCTCAGATTTTCTGATCTTATACCGTATTTGCCACTGGTTTGCGCTGTTTATTTTTATGTTGTATTTTATCTATTTTGATGGAACTCAGGATGAGAATTTCAAAAATGCCTAAGGGACCTAGGAGTGCACATTCCACTGAAAGTTTGGCGGCTTTGCTGAACCTCTTGAGCTGAAAGCCACATGTAGACATCCCTTCTCGGAGCCTGAGAGCACAGAGGCAAGCAGAAATAAGAGCTAATATGGTTGAAAAACAAGGTACTAAACCTTTTCAATTGAAAATCCCTTCCTTAACTATTAAAACTGTACAGAACACAGAGTTAATATATTCTTTGAGCTGTAGAAATAAAATAATTCACATCTATGTAGTACTTTTCAGCCTCAAAACAGTGGACAGACATTAATTCACCATAATAGCACACTATGAAGTTGGGTATTGACCTATTTTTCATATGACAGAGCTGATGTGTGTCTTGGTCCAAGTACAAAGGGAGTCACTATCGGAGCTGAGATAAGAACTCAGGAGTTCCTCTCTTCCAGTCATGTGCTTAGACCAAACATTGCTTCCCTGAACTGTGCACACAACTCATTGGCAAACTTACCAAATGGGACAATAATGGGGCATGTGATGCTATAGGCCATGATGACAGTGAATACACACAACATCCAGGCATACATTGCTCCAAACTCGTATTCAAATGCTTGTTGCTAGGGGAAAAAACAAACATGAATGTTAGCTTCCCAAGGATTAAGTCAGATTGACAAAGACAACAATTCAATTTGCCTCTTCCTTATTGTCTCCTCACAACAGAGGGACTCCCAGGCTGACTACTTACAGACACACAAGTGGTATGTAAATTAGTTACGTGCTTTCAATATTGTGGTATGCATTGCTGGACAGAGGCGTAGTAATGGTTGGGCCCGGGCCCACCCACTTGGCCAGCAGACCCGCCCACCCCTGCCCGCCACAGCACCTGGCAGTAGTGAGAGCTTCACCACGGCAGCCATAAGTGGCGGCACTGTGGGCAGGAGCGGGCTGCTGTCCACCCACAGCTCTGGCACAGGTAGCCACTGTGGCCTTTGTGTAGCAGAGGCTGGGCTGCCTCTCCTCCTCCTGATCCAGTTACTAGGCAACTGGAGTGTCATCAGGAAGCTTCTGGTCACGATCAGAAAACAGGAACTGACTATGCCCCTGTGTCGTAGCCATGTTGATTCCAGGACATGAGAGAGACAAGGTGGGAGAGGTAGTATCTATTACTGGACCAGCTTCTGCTGATGAAAACTTACGCAGAACACGCTTGCAGCAAACTTATATTTCTGTCAAGAGAGTTTCTCAAAGAGCCTGTTCTCAGTCTCCTCCTTAAATTCAGCTATGGGACTGTGCCTGTGTAAGGACTTCTCATTTTTTATAGGCTGGTTAGGATTTTGTTGCCCCATGCAATTGAGAGGGGCCCTTATACCTGTTTAATATTTTTCCTCTCAGCGGGGGACTGAGCCATTATCATGCGAATGGTGTAGAGGATGAGGCCAGGCAAGCGCAGTAGCTCCATCCCATTGCCAATGAAAGCTGAGGCAATCACGTAGTTCACAAAGAAGGCTCCCTGATCAGGCAAGAAGACACACCTAATAGGAAACAGAGTCAGTGACTGGAAGGCAGAGGGTTTGAAATGGGGGTGGGTTACATTTAGAAATATCTTCTTCAAAACAAACACTGCAAAGCTTTACGAAAGATGGCTGCAAAATTTTTGATCAAGTGGTTTAATTACATGTGCCTACTGCTGAATTCTCTACAGGGCATATTTTGTAGGGTGCCATCAAACATGGATTCATAACAATAAAAGCAGCACCTGAAGTTACACTAATTAGAAAAGACTATATGGTAAAATTGGATAGGTGGCTTGAATGAGGGAGTCATTTGGTTCCTCAAATTACTATTGGTGGCAAAATGATACATTAATGGTTTCTTCCAGCAAAGATGCCTAAATATTTGCTTGTGGGATTGCCTAAGAGCCCCAGTCATTGACCTGGACCCCATTGTGCTAGGTGCTGTACAAAGACAGAACAAAAGTCAGCCTCTGGCCAGAGAGCTTGCAATCTAGATAGCCAACGTCTGCAAATGTTTATCTTTGATACCACTGTGCCAAAAAAAAGTGAAGATTTATTTTCCTCTTCTAAATCAATTTCTGTAACTATGAGATATTAGTGTAACCTTTGGGTGGGATAAATTCATTTAAATTGCCCTTCTCCAGTGCCCCACAGAAAACAATCCCAATCCCTGTGGGGAAAGCAGCTGGAGACCCAGGATCCAGTCTGTACAGGACTCACGGCGAAGCTTGCTCAGAGCTCCACTCACACATTAAAATACTACTAAAAACAAACATAACAATGAACTTTATTAACTACTAACTAAATGAACCTTATCCTAAGAAAACAAACTACAATTAACCAAGAACAATCCCTTGCGTGAAAGATACCCAAGAGTCCCAAAGTCTGTGTGGAGTTCACCCAACTCTCAGCTACAGTCTCTGTTCCAGTGTGGAAGCTTGAGTGGCAAGAAATAGCTGTCCTCTTCTTTCTTTGCTGGGATCCTCTGTAGCATTCCATGCAGGCTTTCTCTTCTCCTCTGCAACCAGCCCTCAGTCCCATATGCATGTCTGCAGGGTCTGTCGCAAATGACTCCTTTACATGGAGAAAACATCTTGTTCACTCCTGGCTCAGCTCCTCTCCAGAACACTGAGCACATGGTCTCTCCTCAAGGCAGCTCCTGCCTGCTGTCTGCTCAGGCTGCTGCTCTCCAGTCATCTGACTGACATCACATCACACAAGCAGGGTACACTGTGGAGCATGCTCAAATTGCTACCACACCCTGCCTCTGGAAGTTTCCAGTTGTGGGTCGCTAATCTGCCCAACAACAGCAACCCACCCTCAGCAGGTCTCTCAAGAGATAGCCTTTTCAGGCATATGGGTTACATTAGCACAACTTCACCACACAGTCTCTGTTCCCTTGTGCTCTCTTTCCACCCGTCTGTTTTGTTGCATCCATCTTCTGTCTTACACGTAAGATTTTAGGCTCCTTGGGGCAGAGACCGTCTCTTTGGTATGTGTTTGTGTACAGCGTCCAACACAAAGTGACTCTGATCCATGACTCCTCCTCCTAATAATCTAGGAGGAGCTCACATCCCACTATTCATTCTGAATCCTCAAATTATATTACAGGATATCCATAATGTTGCCCATACATTGAGCACTAGAAAAGGTCACTTGGAAAAATACTACACTGAAATATCAGAGGGCAGGTGAATACTTACTCCAGCCTGACTGTAGAATCAGCTGACTCTCTGTCAAACAGCCAACGGAAGAAAAAATCGAGACTAGAAGGAAGACAGTTAACATCATTCACTCTCCACAGTAGTAATAAAGAAAGCCAACGAACAACAAAGCTCTTCTAAATTGTAGCATGTTTTAACTGTATAAACTGCAGCTTACGCTAGCCTATGGTAATTATTTACCACTGTTTGGTCAAAGGAGGAAAGGGAAACTTGGAATCCACTAAAATGGAAGTGTTTGATTTAATTTGATCCTAACTTTCCATAGCCCAGTGTTTCTCAACCTTTCGCGAGTCACAACATGCTTTGCGGCATGTCACTACCCTACAGGTCAGACCAGCCCCACGACCCCCATCGAGGCCGAATCCAGCCATCTCCCTGGCTCCCTATGACACGCTTACTGCTGTGTGAGCAAACACAGTGATTGAGAGTCATTGGTGTAAGGTATATTGGGCTAGTGGGCAGGAGGGAGACATGCACATTGGCCAGGGAGACAGCCAAAGAGTGTTTGGGAGCAAAGACGGTGGGGAAGGAGAAGAATAATTTTGTAACTAAAGCACAAGCCTGGGAGTCGGGAGGTCTGGGTTCCTGGCTCTGCCACTGACTTTCTACGTGACCCTCAGTGCCTTGGCCATTTAATTTCCCAATGGTTTATATTTCTTGGCTACAAATACTTTCCATCCTCATAAGGGATTTGTGGGGCCTAATTCATTACGTGCTTATCAGTGCTTTGAAATCCCCAGACGAAGGGCAATTTAGGGTGTTATGACTACACAACGCAGATAGAAATAAAATAAATTAAAACAGCTATGCATCTCCAGGAGAACTGGCTACAAAAACAGAGCAATTATAAAATATTCCAACGTTTAGACACAAGAACAAGGTTAATACCTGGTCAGTCCAAGGGAAGGCAAAATCAACACCATGAAGATTAAAAAAATGTACACTTTATGCATCATTATTCTGTTTTCTCCAGACCTACCAAAGAGGAAAAGGTTATTGAACAAGAGAATTATTGCTAAACACAAGTTTTTATCCTCTTCCAATTTCACTAGTTCGGCTATCATAAGTGGAAGAATCTATAATGTTTTCTGAACACAGACTAGTTTAATTTGTCTTGAATTTCCCCCCAAATCTTAGTTCAGATCTCCCAAGCATCCTCATGAAGGATCTTTGCTGTAAAATGTCAGCTGCTCTGAGAATTCTCTGAGTGCTCTTCTCTAGTAGAAGGCAGTTGAGCCCACCAAGCCCCAGTCCCTTTTCAGAGACATAGCAGTACTTTCTGATCATTAATCCAGATCACAGCCCTCCACCATAGGCATGTAGACTTGAGACACGAGTCAGCTGGCTATTCAAAGCCAGTCTCCAAACGTGATGCTCACAATCTCTTGGTTGCTCATATTCAATCTCATCTTCAGACAGCATTGTGCCAAACTGGCTGAACAGTTTCACGAAGGCATAGTGCCAAAACCCCATGGATTTAGATGGGTTGCTTGACTAATGTGGTCAGCCTCATCTCCTCTGGTATAACAGGATTATAGCTGTGCTACATGCTTTTTAGTGTTTGTGATCACTCATGCTAACTGACCTAGCAGACAGTCTAAGTCCCAGTTCAGTGCTCTGGATATTATTCCCAGCTCTGCCATTGGCATGCTGGGTGGCCTTGGACAAGTCACTTCCCTCTGTTCCTCACTCTTCCCATCTGTAAAATGGGGATAAAGATCCCTATCTGCTTTGTAAAGTGCTCTGAGATCCAGAGATGAAAAGTGTTATATAAGAACTTGGTACTCTTATGATTACCACCCCCTGAAAAGGGGAACTCTTGCAAGAAATGAGCCATGCTAAATCATAGCAGCCATCCTAAAGCCCATTAAAACCAGGTGTGGTTCAGAGATTTACCATAGAAGCTGCAGATCAGATTCATTAGCAGTTACACTAGGGCTGGGAACTGCAAATGTAAAAAATCAAGTCTATGGCAGACAATGGCACCAGGAAACAATTTCAAACAAGACAACAAGAAAAACCTCACGTCTTCCAACCCCAAAAGGTAAGCAAAACAGCTGGTGGAAAACCTTAAACACTCAGCAATAGAGTCTGAAGGGCCCTCATGTGAAGGATTTGCACAATTTAAACAAAAATAATTTTCACGTGCTTTTTAGCTAAGAAACATCAACTGCTTTAGCTAAGAACTATCAGCTGCAAATATTGGCTGCGTCTACACTGGCAAATTAAGTCGACTTAAGCTTGGCTTAAGTCGACTTAATTTGCCCTGCGTCTACACTACACTTTGCTTAAGTCGACTTAAGCAAAATAAAGTCAACAATGAAAATTAAGTCGTCTTTATTAAACCTGCTTTTTACTCGACCTAAGGCTTAATTCGACTTTCTAAAGTCAAATTAAGCCAGTGTAGCCCTGGGGTAGCCCTAAGTCGACTTAGGGCTACTCCAGGACTACACCAATGCCCTCCCTGCCGGGGGAGGGGGGCCACAGGGGGAGCCTGGCATGCCCCCCAAAGGGCAGGGCATGTGGGCAAGGTGTGACATTGTCTGGATTTAGGGAAGCATTTATGATATTATTTTCTATGGATATCTCATAAATGCTATAATCCATAGGAACTATGTCACGTTTGGTATCAATAGAAAGATAGTAATTTGCTGGGAATGATTATGTAGTTTATGTCTAGGAATTCTATTTCGATTAGAAGTTAAGAATTTGATGTTATATCCATACTTTAACTTGTGTCCTTCTGGACAAATGCCTTAGACGGGAGGGTGTGAACAACCATTGTCTCCTTAATGGCTCATCAGGATACTCCCTGGGACCATATCACCTGGTAGATTCCTTAACATTAAGGAGACAATGGTTGTTCACACCCTCCGTCTAAGGCATTTATCCAGAAGGACACAAGTTAAAGTATGGATATAACATCAAATTCTTAACTTCTAATCGAAATAGAATTCCTAGACATAAACTATATAATCATTCCCAGCAAATTACTACCTTTCTATTGACACCAAACGTGACATAGTTCCTATGGGTTATAGCATTTATGAGATATCCATAGAAAATAATATCATAAATGCTTCCCTAAATCCAGACAGCATCACACACAGGGCTCTGCCTTGCCAGGGTCCCCGTACCCTTTTGCCCCATTGTACACAGGGGGTGCCCCCCCCGCCACCATGGTCCTGCCCAAGGTCCCCCTAGCCCCACAAAGTCGACCTAGAGCATCCAGTGTGGACGCTCTAGGTCGACTTTGTAAGTTCCCCTTTAAGTCGACTTTATTTTTAAGTGTGGACACACTAAGTCGACTTAAAAGTGCAAGTGTAGACATAGCCATTATGAGCAAAGGCAAAATAGGAGATTGTTAATTTGGCTTGTAGCCACCACAACCCTCAGGCAAAAGTAAATCAAGAAATCTGGAGGGTCAAACCCCAGGTATGGCCAGTAGAGCCCCTTCTATCAAAAGCAAAAGACATACATTTCCCTTCACATGTAATAGGTTGCAGACACTATGTTAGTGTTCTTTATTAAGATCCCAAGAACACACATTTGAGACAAAATGTACATGACACTCAGTAAGGATTATTAGTCAAGACTGGATACTATTCAATGGACCTACCACAAAACAGGGAAAATTCCTTGACTTTTTATCAAGACGACCTATCAGACTGCAGAATAATTTGTCAGTGGACAAAGGACAGACTACCCTGTACCCAGCAAGGGATGGACTAGATGGGGCTTAACAGATTTTTTCCAGATATAACTTTTAAATGTTTTCTCCAGTTTTCCCAGGGACTCGATTTATGGGACAAAGCTAAAAATAGAGGGAAATCTATTGCTTACTTTGTCCAGTGGGATTCCAATAGCGTTGAATAGTACACAATTGTCGGTAGCAGAGCTGAAAAGGACCACAGGAGGAGTGTTGGGAAGAACTGACTAATGATAGGAGTCTAAGAAAAGAAAAAAGACAGGTGCAAATATTCTACTACAATTATGGCTGAAGAATCAATGCTGCAAAAATCAGCTTTTATAGGTAAGCAACCCATTTCTATTAAACTTGGACTGAGGAAACGACATTCTGGTGCAGACTAGGGTTTGGTTAGCTTTCATAGTTTGGGTACAAAGCAAAACCAGAGCTAGGGTTTGGATTAGAGTCCAACATACTGAAAATCTCACAGGGTTTTGTGAAATTGCAGCTGGAACTGAACTGGAACCAGACGTAGAGAACTTCCTAATTTTGGATCTAACTTGAACCAAAATGTAAGAATGAAGTTTTATTTTAGAGTTTCATATTTGAGTTATCACTCCCCTCCAACACATATAATTCTAAACTTTAAAAGGAGTTTGGATCAGAGGGTCAGTTTTTTGGCCCAGGTTCTATAGTTGAAGAGATGCATTTTCATTTTACATGAAAAATTGAAATTTACGATCACGGAAAGTTTCATGTGGATTTATTTCAGGCTAAGCCTTATGAACAACAACAAAAAAATACCCCCAACCAAATTATGGAGGTCATGCTTTTGAACATCTTTTTTATAAACTGCATCAGCCCTTGCTGGGGACCTGAACTGGTTAAGTTTGACTAACACATGTGCATGGATGATCCTCGGCTATTGTCAACTGGTTTAACTCTGTAATATGTTAGGGTGAAGAGCCATAAGACTACCCTTGCCAGATCAGTTCCTTATTCACCTTCTATAACATTTTGGTACTGGTGCATAGCTAGACTCAAAAATAGCAATACTTACATTAAGGTAACGAATAGGTTTGGTGACATTGAACTTGTCTATGGTGGAGATGATTATGGAAGGAGTAGTCAAAAAAAATAGCACAATAAAAAGAACGAAATTAATGCAAAACCATCTAATCCACCACCTCAGCCCTCGCACTGAAAAATTCTTCCTGTCAAGCAAAAGGACAGAACAAAACAAGTCAATCTTTTGCCAGTACAGATATGTACTAACTGCCAAGTAAGAGGTGATTTTTTTTAAAGGGTTTGTTACATGATAACTAGAAACCATTATACAAAAAACCCAGGAACTCACTAACCAAGCCCAAATTGCTATTGGTCATTAATCAGTAAATGAAAAAATTGCCTAACTATATAGGCTCGACTGCTGAAGAATCACGTCTTACCCCTACATAATCAGTAAAATGAAACCAAATTAAAAACCTTTTCCAGTTTGGGGTTTGTTTATGGAGGGGTTAATAGATGGAATTTTCTCCAAATTTTTTGAAACCAAATTGATGTCACTGAAGGATCACTTCCTTAGAGTTTCCAACAGAACATCTAGCTGCAGACAATAAATGGTATGTTCATTTTGAAGTATCTCTGAGTTTTCGATGGAAGTCTCAACAGTAGACTCAGTGGGACCCCAAGTCAATTATAGATAGCGATGTCAAAGTGTCTTTACGGTGCTCAGCTGCTATAGGGATGGGGGCCATATAAAGCAACTCAACAGATAAATGGTAGTCCTTCATGTCCTACGTTTTTCTATTTTATAACATGAACACAGAGTAAGAGTGAAACCCATTCATGCCCCACTGTCTCTCCAAATGTAATCTCTTTCCTTGCCATATGATATGCTCTTTTGTGGTTTGACTGGTGTTGGTATTTTAAACAACAAAAAAGTAAACGTGGGATCAGCTATGAAAAGCCAAAAATGTTAAAGACACATAACTGGTGATGTGCTGGAGGAACAGAGGTGGGAAGGAAAACTGGTAGCCCTTTCTTTGAATGACGAAGTAAAGTTCACTTTCACCTCAATGAAACATATTTAAAAAGCCTTTCAGGACTCAATTATCACTTAGCCCACCACTAAAATGCAGCCCCCCTGGGATGAAATGGTATTTAATATTTTTTTTTTTTTACCAGAACACAGCTATACCACACAGAAATTTAGCACTGGAAATGACAAACACCAGCAGGAATTTGGGTAGACAGAATAATTCTGAAATTGCAGTTAGAAATCTTACAAAGAGCCATGGGATCTTTAATGACCACAGAAGTCAGTAATTTCATTTCGTGTGTTACCTGACTAATATGGCATGTGCAACCTCACCATATCTGAAGTCAGTCATGGTATTGCCTTCCTTATTTCTACACCACCTTCCTATCCCATGCCCAGCACTCAAGAGTTAGAGAGGCCTTGGGCTGACTCTCGGTGGGGGAGGAGCGAGGTGGGGTGGGGTGGAGAAACCATTGCACTTCCCTGAGCATTCAACCACTCACCCACCAGTAAGGCTGGCCCTGTCCCCCAGGATGGGCCTTCCACCCTCCATACTATCTCAGAACCTTCAGAGCTGGGTTCTTGGCCAGCAGCCTCCATGCTTCATCTGCTCCGTTCTGTGAAATCTGGTCTCCCCTAATAGCTAGATGTCATGGAGGAAACCAGATTTCATGTCTGTAATGCGTTTTTCACGGCCATGAATTTGGTAGAGAGTTCACAGATCAAAAAGAATCACAAATTAAAAGGAAGCAGACTACCAGTAATTAATAAGGGTTTTTCACAATAAACCATAGCTCAAGACTTCCACAGTATTATGAATAAATGTATTATCGAAAACTCCCCTTTTGATTTTGTAGTGGACAGTGGGGAAACTCACAACAAACCAGTGTCTCATAATGCAGATTACAATTCTGCTAGGATTTTTGGTGTACCCCTCTAGCTTTTGAATGTGACACATAGGGTGCTAAGTCGACTTAAATTCACAAGTGTAGACATAGCCAAAGGGAGGGGAAACAACAGTTCAACAACATTTGCTTATTTTCAAACTTCCTCCCACAAGTGACAATGTCTGCTTGGGAAATTTACTGGGACGACAGTAAAATTTCAAAAGAATGTTTCACTATACAGTGGGTTTAGCTACTGCTATCATGTGGCAGCTAATACCAAAAGTCGGATACTTTTATAATACATAGCACTAATACAAGGCTTTTTCATGCTTACATCTCACAAAAACAAGCAAGCATTCTTCCCATTTTTCAGATGGAAAAACTGAGGTACAGATATTAGGGAGACGATTTTCAGAAGTGCTGAGTGCTCAAGGCGCCCATTGATTTCAATGAGCACTGAAGTCAATAGGAGCTATGGTACCCACAACTTCTGAAAAATATCAGGCCATAAATAACTTGCCCAAAGTCAGCGAAGCATTTCAGTGTTGGAGGTGACAACAGAATCTAGATAGCCTGACTCCCAGTCTTGTGTTCAATCCAACAGTCCACAGGTGTTCACTGTGATAATGGCTCAAACTCTCAACATCCGGACAAAAATGATTTTCTTTTGAGGAGAAACAAATAACCCATCCTCTCCAACCCCAAATTTATATTCTGGATAATAAACTGATGTAAAGTGCTCAAGAGTTTACCAACAAATATTCTCTGGATAAGTGGCATATGCAACATTCCAGTTTGAAATGCAGAGTTCTTTGCTGTAGGTGGATGGTTGAGGTTCCCCTTTACATTTAAAACTCTGGCATTTGCAGGCATTGAAGTCTTTAAGAACACTGCAATAAAGAAAAAAATGCAGTTTTACAGTTGGAAATGTCCCATTTAAAGCAGGGAGATTGCCAATAAAGGTAACAGCTTTTATCACGTCCCCTGGAGACAGTACGTGAACTCCCCCACCATGTTACACATCATGCGATAAATAAATTTCTTAGACTTTAAAAGTGCCACAAGACTCCTTGTTTGTTTTATCCATATAATAGTCATCATTTAAACAATTAGCAAAATCTGGCTCTTCAGATCTTATGGATATCTAACCAATCTTGCTTTGAAATGAAATTAGAGTTTGTGGTGATTAATATAATTAATATATTAAAAAACCTCATCTTGGTGCTCTACATCAGTGGTTTTCAAAACAGGGGCCGGACCCAACACTGGGTCGCAGACCCTCAGGTTCTGTGTCATGGTGTCCCCTGCTGCCGCCGCCAGAAGACTGGAGTGTATTGCTCAGAGATGTAATTGTTGGGTCACAGACATAAATGAATTTTTTCAGCTGGGTCCCAAGAAATAAAGTTTGAAAAACCACTGCTCTACGTGCCTTTGTAAAGAGCTCTAGAATTCAGTAATTACAAAGCAGTGGATGTGTCTCCATTCTTACTGATGACACCAGCTACCAATCTAAAACAGCCCTTTCTTCCCTTTCCCAAAGTGTAACCTTTAGACTTGATTAGATCTGCTAGGGTTATTATTGGACTGACTTTTGGAGCATGCCCACCCAGTCCAATTACGGCCAAAAGCAGTAGTAGATTTGGGAAAGCTATAAGCACTCTCCAAGGCAAAAATTTCAAAAGGCGTGGTTGTGTGTTTTGCTATTAAAAAAACAACCGCCGCCGCAGATGAGCTCTGATACGCAAGCATGACAGCGGTATGCATTATATTTCTATAGCCAGCATTTCTGAAGTTCCTGAATGTAATAATGACTATTCTTCATTTACATTAAATAATATAGAGCAACACATATACAAATACCGACCAGGAAAAAAGGGATTTTTGTCCTCACTTCAATAATAGTATCCCCATCCTGCAGCAGAAGATTTAATTAGTAATTACCTGGTACTTTTTAAAAAAATGCAAGCAGCATCTGAAGTAAGATTCAGTGCCCTCAATACATGATGCCCAAGCATAATTATGATTAAGCCAGTGACTTTCAAACATTTTTCCTCGGGACCCCATTGAAAAAAATCATTTATGTCCGTGACCCAACAATTACATCTTTGAGCAATGTATTCCAGTCTTTTGGAGGCAGCAGCAGGGGGCTCGGTAACCTAGTACCTGAGGGTCTGTGACCCAGTATTGGGTCTCGACCGGTGGTTTGAAAACCACTGGATTAAGCTTCCACATTCAAATGAATCAATACATCTTGATCCTGACTTGCAACATCTTTGCTGTTCCATTACTGGTTTCTCTGGAGCAGTGACTCAACAGCCTGGTAGTTAGGTATGGAACTCGTACTGACGTGTAACGTAACCCAGTGTACCAGGGGAAAAGGTCCATTGCTTTGACCCAAAACTAAATGAAATCACCAAGCTGATTGCAACATCCTTTTCAATTCCACTTGGTAGCGCTAATCAGAAATTCGAGTACAACCTCCTTAACCCCTCAAATTCCCACAAGAAGCCCCATATCCTAGACCGACTGGCTTTACATCTGTAAGAATACCCTGAAGGTCATGAGATTATTGATATTTTGATAAAAAATAGGCATGAATGGCAAAGCTCAAGGCCCATAGAGAATGATCTGTGGTCCTAGGGAAACCACATTTTTATAAAATAAAAACTATCTCCTTCCTTAATCCTCTCTGTGAGCCTGTTAACAAAGGCCGGTCTATACTGCCGGCAAAATTCAATGGCAGTTGACAGGAGTTACACAAGCTATGCAGAGTAGTTTGCGTAACTTCCATCAACTTCCTAACTCCCCTATAGCACAGCTTCTTCACTGCGCTG
Organism: Pelusios castaneus; assembly: GCA_007922175.1. Lineage (NCBI taxonomy): Eukaryota > Metazoa > Chordata > Testudines > Pelomedusidae > Pelusios > Pelusios castaneus. The sequence continues at coordinate 15,729,132 of ML685763.1, forward strand.
CACCAAAGGGAAATGCATTCCTATCAACCCAGCACGATGACACTTGAGGGGGTAGTGTTATTAAGTCGATTTCTGGATCATTGAGTGTCTTAACTGATTGCCAGTCAATCCAGAAAAATCGGCAATGACTTTTCTGCTGTCAATGTAGACATGGCCTAAGAAAAAGGCAGAGAGCAAATAGCCCAGTAAGAACAATGGAACTAAGTTAATTTTTCCTACCAATGATTTAGTTCAGCAGCGCTGAGCATGCTCACTCCCAGTGACTTGAAGGGAGTGCTAGGATCAGGTCCATAAATAGCTTTACCTATAGATAAACATCAACCGTACAGTGACTTAAAAAAATTAAATTGGAGCTGAACTGTGAAGGGTGAGCAGTGTGCTGCAGACAGATGGGATTTTAAAAAACAAACAAACCATGAAATTGTATCATGTAACCCTCTCTCCTTCCATCACAGTTAGAGTAACATCCTTATCTAACAGGATCATATGTAGCCTTTTGCCTGAAAACACTGGCCATTGCACATTTCTGTATCTTTAGGGCTCTCTGAATTGCATTTATTCACCATCCTAGTAACCAAGATATTAATAACTAAAAAGAAAGCAAAGCTACTATGTATGTAAATTTGGACACACACAAATATGTGCTATAGCACCCTGAATCAATGCAAAGTTCACTGAAGTTCTGCTTATCCACAGAAAAGTTGCAGGACAGATAGCATAAAATTCTCCTCATTATCCTACCAACTTTCCATACCCCTAACACACAAGGTGTGCCTATTAAAGGCAGAACAGTTCAGCACCTGTGACCAGTTCAACTGCTGGCCTCTCCTTCACTGAGGGCAAGTCTATAGTGATGGTGGCAAAGTCACCACCGTCAGCGCGATCTTCAGTTTTCGACTGAGGCGTCTGTGTAGACATGCTCAATCGATAACCGAACCGGAGCTGGAACACGAGCTCCGTAACTGCACTAACACCCTAACCGATGCCATTTCCAGTCGGCTTAATGTTGGTGTGTAGTGAGGGTTTAAGAAGTCGACAGGAGATATGCGAGCTATTTTACGTACCATGCATATCTCCCGTCGACTGCCGCCAAAAATGGTGGCTAGTGTAGACTAGGGCTGAAATTACTAACAAGGGCCATGTCTACACTTACTAAAGTTAGTTCGAATTAGTTAATTTTAGTTAGTTTGAATTAACTTAATTCAAACTAGCATGGCCCCCTAGAATACTAGTTTGAACTAGCCATGTCCATGCAGGGCACTTGCTTAGTTCGAATTAGTCAGTTGCATGAAGGTCAATCTGCCGATTAGTTCAAACTAAGCAGTTAGTTCAAACCAATATGGCCACATTGACTTAATTCGAACTATTTCGAATTAAGGGTTAGTTCAAACTAAGCAATCAAATGTATTAGTCCGAATTAAGGAAGCCCTTAATTCGAACTAACGAAAGCCTAGTGTGGCCAAGGCTTAAGTTAGTTCGAATTAAGCTTCTTTCATTCGAACTAACTTGCAAGGGTAGACATAGCCTTGGTGATTGGGTCATCCGCTCACTACTAGAAAATGAATGGAGATCAGTAACTCATTTCCCAAAAACTAGCTATTTGGGCCCAAGATTCACTTAGACTGGAACCCAATCTAATACTGAAAAGCTATTTATCCCATTAAGTCCCCAGAGTCATCCAGTCGCTTGCTATACTCATTTCTACTCCAAAGTTTGGAGACTCGATGTGAATCTCTGAGAAAGCATACAGTCAAGCAAAATAAACCAAATCATAAAGGCAAATGAAGAGAAACTGATCTAAGTTTCAAGCTACATGAGTAGGGGCTCAGACACAATTATGGTTCACAACACAAAGACACACTACATAAAACTTACTATGTTGCCATAGATTTCTCCTGGAACGTTACAAAAGCCATTCCAAGTGGGTTATCATGAACAGTTTGTTCCTCTTTCAAATACGCATCCAGCAGTTTATTTGTCACTTGGGTGTAGTAATCTATAGCATCTACCTATCGGAAAATTGATTCTTGTTACATATCAATACCAAATGGCTCATACATTCATTCATATAAAAGCTCCACAAATTGCATTAACGAATCGCTATGTGGTGTGCAGTAAAAACAGGACGTTTTTTCTTGCGTTATAGTAAGGTACCAGCAAGCTCACACTTCAGATGTTCTTGGCAATTCTAGTTGCCACTTGCAAGGAAGAATGTTGCAGAAACTGAAACATGCAACATCTATGCTAAATTCTCTGCAGAAATCAGGAAGAGCTTCCTATAAGCTTTATAGTTTTTCTGTTGCTGTTTTCCATTGTTCTGGCTAATAACTCAGTGACTGAAATTATCCCTTACCCTTTCACATCCTCTGGTTTCACAACAGCAGAATTGGCCACATGGCTTTGGATTGATTCGGACTCGCCTGCCATTCTTCTCATGCAGGTGTTTAAAATAAATCAGACTTTTTTCTGCCTTTTTTCTGGATACAAAAATACATATGTAAGTTTTTGCAATGGAGCAGTAAATTCACAATAACAAACCTAAGAACAATATAATCCTGGAAGAAACAAAGTTAGCCAAAGAATTGATAAAGAAATGTTATATGAACAGAGGAGACAAGGAATAAACCAACTCTCTCTTATTCCCTCCCTCACCCCCCAAAAATAAATAAAATCCCCACATAAAAGATTCTGGCTGCTGCTTTTATGTAGTTTGTACACATTATGGGGCTTTCTTCAGTCTTTTTTTCCCCCACTAAACTAAGAGCTTGTGCTTATTTTCAGAATTACAATTAGTTGAGGCTTCTAGCCCAGATCGAATCTAGAACTGCCTACATGTGCACTCTGAACTCTTTGTAACCTGGGTAATCTCTACCAAAATACCATGGTATTTAACAAATTTCTTCCTAAAATATTAAGCAGTACCAAGGATTATTATTTTGTGGTGCAGGCCCAGAGTCAAAGTCTTGCCCTGAACTAGGTGCCAAATTCTGGAAAGATGCTTCAAAGATTTGGCTTTTTAATCGTATTAATTTATGCGTTCTGTTCCTATTTTCCCATGGAGCTATAAATTTCAATGAATCCAGCACTGCTTACTCAAGAGTTTTCAGTGTACACAAGTTTAAATAAAAGTTACTTCTTTCCCAGGTCAGGGCTACATCAGCAAATCTGTCCACAAGGTGTCTAGAGGACAATCTGGCTTTTGTTTCTCTAAGCGTGACCCCTTCTACATGTGCCCGGCCTCACTGTCCTGGGAACCAAAGTCCCAAAGTTAATAATTTAAAACTGGCTTTCATAGCTTGACAACCGCTGTACTGCTGTGGCAGATCACAAGTCTGGGCAACTCATTCATGTGACACACGTAGCACCTATTCCAGACGAGGTGAAGCAACCCCTCCAGTTCTGAATACCCCGAATCATCTTGAAATTCTCATCTGAATTCAGCTGCTCAGACTCATCACTAGCATTTACATACTTTCTGCTTTTGCCATATTTTCAGGAGCAGTCTTAGGGTTTCTGGGGCCTGGGGCAAAAGTCAAGGATGGGCCCCCCCCAAATCACAGGAGGGGCCCCCATCTTTTACTTTTGACCCCTGAGCCCTGCCACAGCCCCCACTGGGGTCCCCAACCCTGCCGCAGCCCTGGCCACACACCCCCTGGGCAGTCTCACCAGGGCCCCTCCGCCCAGCCCCTCCCTGCCCCACCTGCGTGGCTCCCACGGTGGCTCTCAGCCTTGTCGCAGCCCCCCTGCTAGGGTCCCCAGCTCCCCTCAACCCCTCGCCCCACTGCCAGCCTCTCCGGGGGCTCTGGCCCTGCTGTAGCATCTGCGGCCCCCCTGACTCCGCTGCCAGCCTTGCTGGCACTGCCGTGGCCTCCACTGCTCCCCCTGCCAAGGTCCCCGTCCCCTCCATCCCCCCTGCCAGGGCCCCAGTCCTGCTGTGGGCCCCTGCTGTCCCCCAACCCCATTGCCATAGGCAGTCTTAGTGGATGGGACCTGTGGCAGCCAGGTGCATTGTGGGGCCACTCCCCCGGGGGGGCCATGGTCAGCTGCCCACATGGCCCACCTGCTAAGACTGCCTATGCGTATTTTCAATAAAGCCTGGCATCATTTCTATAGAACTGTAATAAACAAAGCTAGAATATAAACATGGGTACCTTTCCTTGTACAACCTGATAAGCTTAGCTACATCATAACACAGCTGGACCTCTAGCACATTACAGGTCGGATATGCAGCACTGGAAAGGGAAAAAAAGATATGTTAGAAGAGAGTGAACCTTATGAGACATTCTCCTTAGTGTCATCAGTGATTTCTAATTAACATCCAAATCATTTAGCTCCCAACATGAACTGACAAAGAGATACCAGAGAACTGGAAACATTTGCTGGGACACTGATTATGACGAGCAGGAACCACGCTGCACTGCTCTCAAGCAAAGGCCAGGTGAGAACATGAAAAGGTTTGCATGAATATGCAGCCACTTCTTTAGCATTATAATTAAAAACTAATTCGAATACAGGTTTAAATAGTTTAAAAACAAGGACACATCTAGTGTGGACAGTTGAAACTGCCGTTACACTGCTTTAAACCCCTCTCCCTACACACACTAGGTCTTGACTTACTGGAAGTGGTTTTCTATAGCCTCTTTCTGCGCATTTTTGGGAAGGCCAGTTATGAAGAGTGTGCACTTGACCTGTAAAAGAAAAACATCACAGTTGCCCCCAGCTACCAGAAGGAAGGGAACCAAAAGGAATAAGAGGTGGGCATAAACTGTGACACGGTGCATCAAACTGAAATAAACAGAATGCAAAAGATAAGACCAACTTCTGACTTCCGTAGGTGTTGCATGACTTATAACAGCAAAACAAAATCTTAGGTGTTTCTGTACCCTTCTTGTGATTTACTCAACTTGGTCCTTCCGGCTGCGATTAGACTCTATTATATTGGAGTTTACACCTGTCAGTGGATTCCTTCATATCTACTGACATTCGGGCAGGGAGGGAAAGTATTTTTGTATTTGATTTTTCAGCATTTCCCCCTTTCAATCGTGCTGCATTTTTCTCCACGTAAAGAAACTTACTATGTTTTCCTCTTTATATTTGATGTACATGATGTGATGCCTCATGAAGACAACAGTCAAAATCAGGTATATAACAGCAAAAATAGTGTGTAACCAAAGAAGATCGTTGCTGTGGAAGAAAACATTGAAGAATATTAGAAGTGAAAGGAATTTAAGGCTACATCTGCATGAGTAACTATTAAAATGCTATTACGAATATAGGAGTTAATTTGCATTAGGATAGGAAAACTGGCCTCTGATTGGCTGATGGAGAGTTTTGCCCAAGCAGGCATCTGATCTAACCATGTGACTTACCAGCTCATCATACAGAAGTAGTAGTTCTCCAAGGAATGCAACTATTCTATGATCTCCTATTTTTTGGGTAGCCTTTGCCATATGCTTTCTTGTCCAGCTCTGTAAAGGCACACTTTGCCATACATTGTTGATTTACAGACAATTTTTCTGTTGATACTACAATTCACTGCTCCGAGTAATCATTGAATTCTCCTTGGCCTCAATCCTTACCCAAATCTAAAACAGGATTTTGGCTGACACGAAGAGAAAGAGAATGACTTATTGTATGTATTAGGCTAACAGCTGACCATTTGAGGAAAGAAGGATGGAATGGAATGAACTGAAAAAAAGAATACCCATAATATACATACCTATTGTAACCTATTGTATACTGCCTCAACTCTGCTGTACTCCCTTACCTTCTGTGTTTGTCAGCCTCTTTCAAAACTTACATAACAAAATGTGTCCTGTCAATCTACTTATCTGTAATGGGACCGGTAATTAAAATATGATTTCAAAGCTTCTATATGAGGATCTATAAAAGACACACAAATTTCTAAACCTTTTTAAATGCCCACTTACTAATTATTATGTTGCTTTAAAAAAACATAATTGCGCTAGCTGAGCTTTTTAAGAATAGGATTTTTTTAGATGAGATCAACACAATAAAATCACTGTATGTGTTTAGTCATCCAACTCTTTTTGTGGCATTTCTTCAAATGCTTGACTGATTTTAATAGTTTTCTCAAGAGAGACAGGCACATAAGTCTGGTGTAAGAAAGAATTTTAATCAATTAAGCCATACAGTCTATTAAAGCTGTGAAGATCAAAACAAAATGACAAATACAGTTTCCTCAAGTGTAGCAGCTCCCGCCAGCAACATTGGTATATCAACATTTATTAAATCAAGGGAAACGTGGTCTAGTGGGTAGAGAAGAGTGTAGAAACCAGAACTCCAGGTTTCTCTCCCCCACACCATAACAGGCTTGAGCCTATATAGCAAGACCATCACATAATTTCTGTTTCAGTTTACATACCTATAAAATGGCAATAAATAATATCACTATCACCAGGTATGCTGTAAAGTTTAATTGATGTTTTTAAGAATAAGGTAAGCCTCAGATGAAAGGCACAATATGTCCAGTAAATAAAAAATAGCATCTGAAGTTTTTCAACATTTACTTACCCAGTTTGTAAATTTACTATAGTTGTTCTCCCAAAACTATATGGGTCTTTATCTAAAAAAGGACAAAATACATGTTATTTTGGTGCTTTCTGATGCAGCATTCAGATGAAAAGCATAAGGAAATAAAATACAAAATACATAAAAAATAAATGTACATTTATTGTTGAGATTCATCACACTTAATAAAAATAAAAATTCAAAATAAGGCAGATCCGTAATGCTGGCCTAACCATGGTTTTATTTTATAATTGAGTAAAACAAGAATTGCATTCAGCCTGCAAAGGGGAAAGCAGCTTGTTTTTTGACACTGGATATTTACAGGTTTGTTAAAAAAAAAAAAACCCAAAACACACATCACTTTGTTTTGTTTAGGGGATTAGTCTAAATACTCACATTTACTGATATTTTATCTTAAATATATATCAAATTACAGAAACTGATTTTCACAACTATACTGACAGCACAACTAATCCTGATGACAAGGAAGCAGACAATCCAAGAAAATTCTGGTGTGTTGGGGAAATGAGAGAAAAAGAATTATAGTATTTCTGGAAAACAATGCCCCCCCCCACGACCTTTCACCAGGCGTTGGATAAAATACTTAATCACATCACAAGGTTTGCTACTCTCTAAGCCACCACAGCAAAAAGGACCAGGAACATACAGAAATGACCAATTTTGCTACATGTGTGGCCACTCAGAATTTAATACAGCTGCATGACACAGAATTTGCATCGTCTTATTCCAAAAAGAACAAGCCTTCTGCCACCTGAGCTAAAAGAAAATCTCTGTCAGCAGTACAGGGCCTATGACACAGTTGAGCAGTTCCAGTTCCACCCACTGGAGAGCAGTAGCGCACAAACACATGTTAGGGATCATTAAAAAGGGGATAGAAAATAAGACTGCAAATGTATTATTGCCCTTATATAAATCCATGGTACGCCCACATCTCGAATACTGTGTACAGATGTGGTCTCCTCATCTCAAAAAAGATATTCTAGCACTAGAAAAGGTTCAGAAAAGGGCAACTAAAATGATTAGGGGTTTGGAGAGTGCCTCGTATGAGGAACGATTGAAAAGGCTGGGCCTCTTCAGCTTGGAAAAGAGGAGACTGAGGGGGGACATGATAGAAGTATATAAAGTTATGACTGATGTGGAAAAAGTGGACAAGGAAAAGTTGTTTAAATACTCCCATAATACAAGAACCAGGGGTCACCAAATGAAACTGATAGGTAGCAGGTTCAAAACAAATAAAAGGAAGTTCTTCTTCACACAACGCACAGTCAACTTGTGGAACTCCTTACCTGAGGAGGTTGTGAAGGCTGGGACTATAACAATATTTAAAAGGGAACTGGATAAGTTCATGGTGGCTAAGTCCATAAATGGCTATTAGCCAGAAAGGGGTTAAGAATGGTGTCCCTAGCCTCTGTTTATCAGAGGATGGAGACGGATGGCAGGAGAGTGATCACTTGATCATTGCCTGTTAGGTTCACTCCCTCTGGGGCACCTGGGCACTGGCCACTGTCGGTAGACAGATACTGGGCTAGATGGACCTCTGGTCTGACCCAGTACGGCCTTTCTTATGTTCTTATGTTCTTACATGTGCACACAAGCCAGCCAGGATCTTATAATATATTTGTAGAAGCCTACAAACATAGAAGTGCTACACCAGAACAGGGAAATGAACCATGTAGTCTGACAGTGACCTTGCCAGATGCATCTAGCTGCACACTATTACACTACAGACTGGGGACCTTGGTTTATCTCAACAGGAAGTATCCTAAGAGCTCAGCCAGTAGCACCAAATACACCCATCTCCAGGAGATTAAAAGATTTTCTTACCAAGTAAATCCCCTGAAAGATTGACGGGCAATATGATACAAATGGACAAAATGCTGACTGCAACCAGCAGACAAATGATGTGGCGCTGAAAGGCGAGGTAGTGCATGGCATCGTCACCGCATTTGTCACGAATCTCTTCATCGCTGCATCATAGACAAAAGGGCACCAAATCAACCTGGATGCTTTACCTGCTGGATTGTGCTTATGAAGACTGACTTCTAAACAAGCCCTACAACCGCAACTTTCGACTAAAGGTGAGAAATAAAAGACCAGCATGGGATGGCTTAATAAAATAAATGTGAGACAAGGTAGGTGAGGAAAAACACATACCTTCCACCAACAAAAGTTAGTCCAATACAAAATATTGCCTCACCTACCTTGTCTGTCTCATATCACGAGACCAACATGACTACAATACAGCAAACAAATAAAATACATTCAATATTTTAATATTAAAAGGATCCTTTAATCACTAATGAGAGGTTATTTTGAAATCCAAGTAGGCCCTTAGAGCAACATTCACATGTACATCTTCATCAACTGAAAACACCGCAAAAGACAGAGTACACGAAAAATATGTTGTACTGCGGCCGCCAAAGGGAAAATACAAATGTATTTTGATTACCTTCTATTGACCCACCTGAGGGATGGAATATACAATGAATTAAACTAGGTCAGCAAAATTTTACTCTTTTGGGCAGGCAATATTTTTGATGAGCAAAATTCTCATTATCATCTTGGAAAAAGATATTTTGCACCCATGTTATTTTTCCATGACAGCTTTGCAAGGCTGAATTAAAGTCAGACCTTAATCTCTGGGTGGGGCTCCAGGAAAGGTTGAGGAGGAAGGTGACTACATATTATTCTCAGACCCACTCTCAGCCAGTTAAGGAAAACCACTGATAGGCTTTGGGGAAGGAACCTCATCTATTGCCAGAAGGACCAAAAAAAAGTAAATGAATTCTTGGAAGGGGGAGAATAAACAGGGGGAAATAGAGGACAGCATGGAAAAGGAGTTCCAGAGGATGCATCTATTCTCCAAAATTTCTTTTTAAAAAGTCTGTTTACTCAAATAGGACAAAAAGTCATGATTTCCTGAGCAAATAGGTATGAAGAACTAATATCAAATCTTTAACTCTCAGTTACCGAGAAACTATTCTGGGATCCGATTCATTCCCTCTTTACTGAAGTGCCAATTCTGCGAGGAGAACCCGGAGGGCAGATCATGGGCCTTACTGGGGATCTACTGGGAGTTCTCTTTGAAGAATGAACACTTACGATCCTAGACCCATTTCATACTCCCACAGACTTGAATGGAAGCCAGTTTGGGTCATATACTGCTAGTTCTGTCCCAACATATTCTACCTGGGTACAGTCTCACTTTCCATCTTTGACACGGTCTCCCTATTTTAAAAATATATACACAGAAGAAAAAGTAAACCATGGCTCACTGCTTTTGCTTCATGTACTTACTGCATTCGAAAGGCAGATGTCATCCACGAACAAAACCCCTAGCAAAAAAGAGGAATTAGTATTTTAGCTTCATGTTGATTGTCTGTAATCTTTACAATTGATAGGAGTGTTTCTATTAAACTAATCTCTTACTAGGTTTAAAAAGAAAACATCTGTCAGTTTGCCTTGATAATTTCAGGGCTAAACTCATCCCATAAATCAATTTACAACATGATAAAATCCAAGGGATAAAGTAATTACACAAGAGCAAAATCTCAGATTTTAAGAAAGAAATAGATAGGCGTTAGACCCAATTCTGTTCGCATTCAATTCAATTCAGGACTTAGCCCCGTAAGCAGAACTGGTTTTAAACTAATAATTTCAGAACTGAAGGCAGGGAGTATTTAAAGACCTTTCAAAGGTCCTTCACAATTTTAAATAAAATCCACATGGAAGAGCCCTGTGTAATTTAATAGGGATGAAGCCAGTCTTTTGAAGATCTCAATTTTAAGAATGAAGAATAGAAAATTAAATATCTTTCATATAGGATTTTGCATCATCCTTTAACATTTTATAGCAAAGATAGAATTCCCTATTGAATTCTATATTGGCATTCAAAAAGCTACAAATAATGTTATTTTCTATTAAGTTCCCTAGGCCTTTTCCATAATAGAATATTCCCAAGCTAAAGAAATATGTCTTTATTTAATGATTGAAATGATACATTCCTCCAAAGCTGAAGAAAGATTTAAAATAAAACATATTTAAGCACTTTAATGATAGCCTTTTAAATAGCCCCTCAAAATCATCAGCCGTGGATGAGGCTAACTAAAAATTAGGCCAAAAAGTGGTTTTCCATCTCAGCTCAGCTTTTCCACCTTATTAAATGATTTGCCTGGATGTTCCCTGGTTTCCCTGTCTGTAAAATCTGAACACCACCACCAGGTTTAGGAGGCAATATTTGTAAAATGCTTTGAACATAAAATTAGTATTTTATTTCTTCAGAATATTAAGACTATTGTCCCTCTTTCAAAAGTTAAAAGAATTAAGTGACCACAGGAGGTTGGTTTATAACAGGACCATACTGTTTATGGCATCTTGATGTTTCCAGTCCTTAGTTAAATCATCAAAGGTTCCAGCATATGAAGACCCTTCATAATATGTTATTCACTGCATCCCAAATTGAAGCTGTAGAGAGATTGCCCCCCGCACACAGTCTGGTTATCTAGGCTACGTGAAAATCTGAATGATAGCAGATTCCATTGCTCCTGCATATTTTTACATACATACAAATACCAAAATGCTTCACATGTCTAATTCAAATACTGACCCTGTCATACTCAAAGTCATCATGTACTGACGAGGAAGAAGACAATCTGTGGTATCTCGATTCACTAAAACACAAAGAGACATTTAAAGAACTATTGTTACTATGGAAATGTTGTAGTAACTAGCTCTTAAAACAATTTTTACAACTCAAGTCACTGAGTGAGGCAACTTGAATAAAAAGACAGTATTTTTCAATACTGTGGCATAGAGAATTATACTTCATTATAAAAGTGTGTCTTTTTATTCAGTGTTCAAAAAAGAAAGCAGGAGTTTCTTAAAGAAGAGAGCATGTAACTCAGGAGTCGGCAACCTTTGCTGACTACCGTGCCGGCCCCTCCACCCCAATCCTCAGCTCGTGCTGACAGGGGAAGAAAAAACGGTTACCACCTGAAAATTCAACAGCAGCCATGAGTGGAGTGCCTCCCACTGTGGAAAGCCACTGTGGGCTGCCTTTTTCAGCAGCAGGGGACCAGGCATGTCACTGAAAGCCACTCTGGGCAGCTTCTTTCAGCAGCAGCTGGGGCGGGGGTCCCCAGGCATGCCGTGGAAAGAAGCTGCCCCAGGTGGCTTCTTTCCAGGTGTGCCTGGGGACACCCGCCTTAGCCACTGCTGAAAGAAGCCACCCAGAGTGGCTTTTTGCGGAAAGAGCGGCAATTTCGGTTACGCTGGAGAGGATACTGGGTGCCGCTCTTGGCACACGTGCTGGAGGTTGCCTACCCCTGATGTAACTGAACAAGCAAATAAAGGATGGACTACTTCATGGGTCACTAATGGTAACACAAATTAAAGAACAGAGTTACTCTTGGACCTGGTAGGATCCGTTCTGCTAGCTTCATCCCTGGGCTACAACTTTACTTGAGCTCCACCTGCACTCTGCTCATCATCTAAGACCTGAATTGCAACATGCCAAAAGCTAATCGTCTTTCCTCCACTCCTCTCCCCCACAACAGCTTCAGCCTCTTAGCTCAGACTTTCCCTGAAGCATTATAACAATTCCTCGCTTCACCTGTCCCATGGCTCTATCACCCAGCTCAGTTCTGTCCTGTAGCTTTGCAATGAATCTGGTGGCTTCGATAACGAGGTCATTTTTTCATTAACAAACTGAAAACAGTAATTATTTTGTAACTAAGAAACACACAAAATGCACATGCCCTTCCTTCAGATTCATTTGGCTTCATTACACTACCAAGGATAAATCTAACAGCACGTAAATTCTAAGAATAGTTAGATCACCAGCTTCTTAAGTGTCTCAAAACAATATCGAGAAGTTTAAAATCACACTCAATACAGCACCCATTAAAACCAATGCCAAAACTCTCATCAACTTCAACAAAAGCAGAATCAGATCCTTTGACTGTAAACAGTAGATTTGAGCCATGACAAGTTCAATGGAGAGCTGCATCCTCTATGTCAACATGGAAAGATCTTGGGTTTGAACCCAGCTAAATATAATAACTTTCATTCTTACATTAGAGAGGAAGCACTAATAAGTGTGCTGATGATGCATTATCAGACTTGAGCAGCCTATTCCCTTTTCTTCTTCCTTGCACTTCCTTCACCAATGAGAACTGAGAAAGATTCTAAGTGACAAGTTCAACCTGTAAACGCTCAGCTTTATTTACCAACAGGATCCTACAGAGAGACTGTTGGAAGGAGAGGTCTTTCTCACACAGTGGAGTCAGGAAAGGATTTTAAATAGAAAAGAAAGTAAAGAAAATACACAATTACAGTCGCATCTAATTTACACAAATTTCAGTTACCTAAAATCCCATTTATCCTGTTTAATTCCACATCCCCCAACAGGTTTCAAACAATGGGGCTTGGTTGTGCCTAATTTTACCTTTCAGTTTCCGACACCAAGGCAAGGCGGCCATAGTCCCAGAATTTCTTCCTTATAACGGAGAATGCTAATATTAAAATCTAGAAAATAGAAATAAAAATTCTTGATTTCTATTTTGAAACTGAAAATACTTTTCTTAGGAACATAGAATTGACTGTATCAGATTAAGCCAGTGGTCCATTGAAACCGGTATCGCGCCCTTGGGATACTCACACTGTGTAAAAGATCCAGTGACCACCATGCTACAAATCAGTCTGTTTGGGGCTTCAGAGTCAACAGCTCTAAAACTCCAGCCCCGCTGTTCTCATAACACTGGCCTGAAGTTTTAGTGAAAGAAAAATCTCTGAACTAGACTTGTGGGTTTATGATTATTAGATTAGGTTTATGACAGACTAGGAATAATTCTGATATAATCCAGTGGCAGGCACTAGCATACATACACACTAATCACTATATTGCAACTAAATGTTTCAGAAGAAGCTTAATCCTTCACAATGGACCATTACAATTATTTATTATTTAACAAAATTGGGCAAAATTATGATGAATGCTTCATAATAGCAAGTTTTACAGTGATACAGATAGTTGTGGTGAAAGCAATTCTTCTTCAGGTAAAGCTTGAAATTCGCTTACATCTTTCTCAGGGTAGACAACTATTATGTCATTATTAGGACTCTCAAAATTAATCACCAAAGCTTTTCTGCCCTCAAATTAATTCCTTTGTTGCAAGACAAATAACTTAGTAAGAAAACAAGTCTTATTTCATAGATTCACAGAGAACTTTTTTTAAAAAAACAACACAGAGAAGCAATCAGATGGGAGATAGGAGTCCTTATTAAAAGAAGTCTGCAAACACCACTTTGTGACCATGGGAGTTGTCAGATGAGTTTTGACTAATTGGACGTTCAACTCTGGCATCCAAAGGCAAATAAGCGATAACTGGAGGAAGACAAAAATGCTTCACAATGTACCTGGTTCACTGTGGATTGTTGTTCATGGAGGAAGACGATACCTCCTTATACCTTACGGAAAGCATCCCGAAAGCAAAGACTCAACATTTTAAAAGTCATGTGTTAGTCAGATGTACAATACCCCCAAAATGGCCAGCACAGAATCTACAGTGGGGCTCACAGTCATCTTCCTCTTTAATGAGGATGACAAGTCCAGGGTTAAGTATTTCAGATCCAAACTGCCAGCTAGGCACACTGGACTGTGCCTCCATACTGAAAATGAAGATGGCCATGAGCTGTTCCTTTGTGTTTTTATTTTACTTTAACAAGTTAGGGGTGTCCTCTGGCTTCCTAGAAATTTGCCAGCATGGCCTTCAGATGGGCAACGTTTGGGCTACTGTTCAGTATGGTTTCCTTAATTCAGTAACTGGATGATTTCTTGATTCTCACTTTGCTACTAAGAACTTCAATTACCAAGTCTGTTTGCTAGCTTTCAATTTCTTTGCCTGGCAGCTTAAAACTATATTTATTTAAGATCCCATAAAACAAATTCATCCCTGGTGTATAGCCTTAGCCTTCACTGGAGTTTTGTCAGGGATGAATTTGTTTCTCTGTGCTCAACACACAAGCTATTAACTTTCCCTGGGAAAACTGTTCCCAGACAAACTTCCAAAAATAATGGTGTTAAAATCTCTTACAATGCTGCTTATTTCTTACCACAGGCTCTGAAATGAAACCCAGCATGCAGTCAGCAAAGATATGCTCCTACTCTGGAAGAGGTGGAAGGGCAGTAGTGCTTTACATCAAGCCTAAGGAGCCCTTCATTCTAATCTACTTTGCCACTTTCCAAAGGGGTAGAGCCCTCCTTCTTGGCTGGCGACAGACTAGTGTTGAATCTTTTCAAGCAGCAATTATCTTAATTTAGGAGGGGGGAAGTGCAGCCTGCCACACAATTATGGAAGTAAAGCATTAAAAACCGTAGCCACTGACCCCACAGAACCCTTGAGCAGATTAGTCCAACAGAAATGTGGTTATTGCGGGACAAGGAAAGCGCTATAAATATAGTGCTCTCTCGTGTACACACGTGCTGCTTCTATCGCAGCGTGTGAATGCTCCTTTGCGAAAGAAGAGCAGTGCATGGTGGGCACCTGTCCCACCATGCACTGCCCACAGCCAGCCTCCTAGCCCAGCTGCAGGGCTTCCGGTGGCAGCGGGGAGCTGCGTTGCCAGCCCCCGCTGTCATCCGAAGCCCCGAGGCTGAGCTGGGGGCTGGCTCGAACCGGAGCCAGCCCCCCAGCTCAGTCCAGGGGAGCTGCCAAACAGGGCCGCTCCCATAATACTCAATTTCACTGCTCTGCTAGAGCAGTGAAATTGGCATAGATGTCAATTTCACTGCTCAGCTAGAGCAGTGAAATTGACATATTTGACAGCTCCAATGTCCCAGAGTGGCCTCAATTGGCACTCTGGGACATTTCCGGAGGCTGTCTATTGCGCAAAATGAGTACACAGAGCATTACCATGGAACAGCTGTTCCACAGTAATGCTACCACTCTCATTTTGAGTGGTTTAACTGTTGCGCGGCAAGAGGGTGTTGCCACGCAACAGGGAAATTCATTGTGTGTACACTACTGGCTTTATTGCGTGGTAAGGAGCCTTACCGTGCAATAAAGTGATTGTGTGTACATAGCCAAAGTAGATGACAGCTTCTGGTCAGCGTACAGGAACGCTGGAGTGTGGAACTTCCACCCACACTCGGAAATATTGCATACTTACACCATTACAAGTGACAAATGAAAGGAGTCCCAGCAAGTGTGGACTGATATAAATCATATTATTATTTATAATCCACTTATTTAAATCAGGGTGAGGTTTTGTAAAACTAATTAGTTGCATTATTGCAATTTTAGATTAAAATGCATAATAAATTGAATTGTAACAGTAGGTTTTTTTGTTAAATGCAGCTACAGAGAAGATATCATATTTGAGTTCTACAAAACTGCTTTAAAGAAAAAACAAAATATTGACAGTTAAGACCCAGATTCTGTAAACATTTAAGCAAGTACCTAAACTTTATTCATATGAATTAGTCTATTGATTTCCAATGGAACTGTTCATGTGCTTAATGTTAGGCATGTGCGTAGGTGTCTGTGGTTTCATGGGCTAACATTTTATTTTTATTATAAACATTTTAGTAGTATAAACATCAAGCACTTCAAATAATTCCAGGCTTTCATGTTCCAGTTTAGAATTTTATTACATTAAAAATGTTGTTGTGAAAAATACACAAACATCAAAATTTTAAAATATATATTTAGGCATCTATAGTGGTAGATTCTTAACACCCAAGTGACTTAGGAGCACAAGTCCCATTGACTTCACAGTACAACCCAAATGGAGAAATACAGCCTGGTGGAAGAATTTCAAGTTTTGTAACTAGAGGAAGTTCAATAAACCAGATGATGGTACTAGTGGTTAGGAAATACCCCATGGTGTACTGCACTCAACTCTGTGTTTCAGTTTTGTGCTGTTCTCATACTAGAGTGTTCATGAGTCTCTGGATGTCACTTTTGCAGCATAGATGAGCATTTTAAGTAAATTTCTTAATAGAAAAAACCTCTAGGTAAAATCAATTTCTGTTAATAATTAGGAAACTAGTTAAACAGGGACAAAATATCCATTTCAGCAATTTAAGGGCTATAAAATAGGAATTAAAAAACTAGCAACAGGTAAATAAATTAAGATTTAAATAAAAAAAAATGATTTGCTTTTTTAAAAAAACATGCTTTTTAAATCAGCTCTAGTCCCAGCATTGGAGACATCAAGGACATAGCATGGATATGCTAGGATAAAGCTCACAGTGCGTATACTTGGGGGTATTATTGGGTTTTTAAAATTCCTAATCCAGAATGTACAGAATACAGTTACTATTTATTCCTCTGAATGCATCTGGGTTGCTCTGGTTCAAGATCACTGAACAAAATTAAAAGATATCAAGACACCTACAGAATACAAACTAACAACCTGGTCCCTGTAAAATAGGTGCTTCCTGAATTTTGGGCAGAGCAGAGTCCAGGCAGTATGCCTCTGGAGGTCCACTTGCACATTACAAAGTTGTGAGCATCTGTACACCTACACTTGAGTGCAAATGTAATAACTATGTGCACAAGAATATTTTGAGATCTAAAAAGCCCTGTCATTGCAATTGCAGTAAATACATATGTAGGTGTGCAAGCATATTTCTTCCCAAATGTATTGCAGGCCTCTTTTTGAAATTCTAGTACACTGCGTTGTCATCTTGTCCCTTCTCCAGTGCCAGATTGTTCTGTACATTACTTTCTCTACCGAATTGGACATTCTAACTTGAAGGGTCTGAAGTGATAGGGTTTCCTTCCACTTCCTTGAGGAGACTATTTTACAGTCCATTAGACCTTACCATTAGGAAGCTTTTCCTTAGTACAGTAACAATATTCAGCATCAGCTTTCTCCTCCTGAGAGATCTTCGAATGCCAGCTGACCCTTACACCAACAGAGAGGAAGGACGTTCTTGCGGCTAAGGCATAGAGCCACAATTCCTTGTACCTTCCATTGATTCAATGTATAGCCATGCCAAGAACCTTAATCCCTCTGTGCCTACCCATCAGCAGCCTATCACATGGCTATTGTGAAGCTTAATTCATTAATACTTGTGAAGTGTTTTGAAATTCCATGGTGAAAAGTGGTACAGAAGAACAGAGCAGGGCAAATAAAACTTGTGAGGCCAGCTTGCAGTCCTGTCTCTTCCACAGCCTCCTGAAATATTTCTATCCTGCAGATTCTAGGAAATGAAGCCCTCTTTCCTAAATCCCCATCAGACAGTGAGAGTATCCTGGACAGGGAAGAACTGTTACAGCTACAGGAGTTAAAAAGAAAGCTTACCAAAAAGCAGGTAACATCTAGCAGCAGGACAGTAGGAACTCCACCAAAAGTTACTCCTTGGAGCACAGTACTGCCCTGTGCAGTGCTGTAACAGTATGTCGTATTTAGCCCGGATGTACTTCCATTCGACAAGCTGACTAGGCGGGAATGTTTAACCTCCAGAAACGAGAAAGGAATCATCTCGTAGCTCCCTTGAAAAGAGGAAGTGAGCAGTCACATTAACAGCATGCCTAATGAGTCAGGAGACTCATGTTTTGGAAATGTGCAAAGAGGAGAAGTGTCCAAATCAGGCACCTCCCCCTGAAGGAAGATTGAAAAGAAAGTGTCCTCACACAGAACTAATATTATACAATCACCCCTATGAGAAGATTTTGCAATAACTCCACTGAGCAGCATCTGTTACAGAAATATTTTGGTGCCAGGTTTCTATCCATGTACTCTAAACAACTAACAAAACATAGGCCTCAAAACTCAAATGCTTAAATACATGTGCAATCTGAGGAAAGCTGCATGAGACCAATGTGTAAACTTTCCTATTCTCCCACCTAGAATATTAAAATGATTAAGTATTTGAGCATTGATTCCTGGTTCTTGGCCTGGCACAGGAAGTTAGATATTCCCATGATCTACGATAGTTTAAAGGACCTGTCTTCTACTGAGGATTTATTGACATATTAGATAGTGAACTTGAGACTTACCAAATGTAAAGGCCTTGGAAGTATATAAAAATGACTATAAAGTCCATAAAAAGCTACAAAACACAAACCTGAAACAAGCATGTTGTGAGGTTTAAGCATGGCTTTTGAAGAAGTTAGAGATCATTGGATGACGAAGTAAACTTTCCTATTTTCTACTTTGTTCAATTATGAATTAAGCAACTTAATTAACTTAGCAGCATAAGAGACATGACAATTGTTTTAGTCATACAAAAGTGTCCTCATAAGTGAAAGAAATTGCTCACTTACTTCTTGGCTTTGCTGTTTTGAAAGTTTCTCTTAGAATCTTCTATACTTGATTCCTAGTAGCTCTCAACTCCTCCGACTAAAAGTATATTGTGTGGCTGGTGCTTGTAAATGACAAATTCATAGGGAGAATTCCCTAGAGAGCTCAATTTCTTGGGAGCAAAGATTGTAAGTTTCTGAACCTGTGCCAAAGACCAGCTCCTGAGTGACATCCACTACATTAGATTGCAGACATATGCTTCTGACAAAAGCATTTCCCAGATTTGACAAAGAAAACACTCCTCTGGATGTTGAATGAAACAGACAGAAATCATGCTTTTCCCCACCTTTCCTTTTCTTTGTCAGTTTAAGGTCCTGGCTTAACAATCCTGGAGAAGACTGAAGTCTTATCCATAAAGTCAATACAGCCTGAGTATAAGCAATGCAACCCATATGGTTCTCCTGTGGCTTGAACGGAACATTCTTTGGGATGTTACCCATTACTTGTTTTTTTAACTGCGTATGTGTGTCCCCAGGGACCTCCAAAGTTCATTAAATATAGTCCCTCTAACAATCTTCAAATTGTAATGATTTTTAGGTCACTACAAATCTGGTCTGAATTTATACTGGCCAAAAGATGAAAATCTCCACAGTACAATATCAATACCCAGAGCCACCCAGTACCTGCTCATTACCACTATAAACATTAGTGCTATAGCCTGACCCACAAGCTACAGATCATCTGCAAAATACCATCATGCAGATAGTAAAATGCTCAGCATTTCAGAATAAGTGATTTTTAGAGCCTATGTCTAGTAACTCTCTAGTGTAGCGTGTAGACCTTCAGTACATCAAAGTGTAGTGGTATCATCCACAGAGAGGGATGTAATTGCCTCTTTTCCAGATCCTCACATACATAAAAGATGAGTAGCCTTACAGAACTCAGTTTAGAGTGTAATGCTGTCAGGGCATGGGAGACAGGCTGGATCAATGCAAGTGATCAAAGTGATTTAGATCACCTATTTTAACTAAATTGAAATCAGTAAGTTGGAAACCTTTATTTAAATCATCAATTTCAACACTGATTTGCATTTGTACTTTGTAGTTATTTTCCTAAAGAAAGATTATCTTTGGTTGGTAACCATGAAATCATGTTGATTTACAACTAAATATAGCTTTTACACTAAATTTTGTATCACTTTTTTACTAACCACAAGGATACACTACATCTATACACATTTATTTGAGCAATTGCACATCTTAAACACATTTATTAAGATTCTTAATATTTTAAATTACGTTAAAACATGATGAAGTGGCCATCTAGCAAGTCTCATTACAGGAAACGTAAGAGACTTCTCCATGCTCCTAAGAATTAGGATTTGATGCTTGACAGAAGGAAGTCAGGACATTTCTTGAATCTATTTTGGGAACAAGTGCTATAGCAGCTATGAAGATTACATCTAAATTAAAATACAATACTATACTGCAAGCACATGGAAACTCACCTGTTCGGAAACAGTAGCTGGCAGGAAAACTAATGGAGACAGCAAATATAATGACACTTCCCACAGGGATTCATTTGGGGTACTGCTGCAAAGAACAGAATGAGGTTTGTGACCGTGCATGGGGAATGAGATTTCTGGCAGGGGCTCTTAGAGATTTAGGCACCATCTCCCTTATTTTCACTGGCAATCTCTGCTGATCTGTCAGACCCTGGGTCCACTGGGTTCTAGAGAAAGAGGGCTGGCATCAGCACCCTGACATACTTCTCTGAAGATCTGCAGGGTTTGCAGCTGGCCCAGGTGTTTCTGCATCTTTTACTAGCTTCTCCAGTCCTGCCTGCCTCCACTTCTGCCCAGGCAAGGCAATCCCATCAGGAATGGGCTGCTGAGATGCTGCCTGCGTCTCACCCAGCAAAACCAGCCTCTTTTGAGCTGAGGCCACCCCACCCAGCCTGCACAGCAAAGGGGAAGAAGCTGCTCTCTGCCCACAGACCTGGACCCACTCCCAATGAGACACTTACTACAGGGCAAGAGGAGACACAGACCTTTCCTTTCGCCTCTGGCTTTCTCGGCCTATCTCTCCACCTGAAGCCTGTCAGGGCACCAGTGGCTCCAATGCCTCGATAGAGAAAATGAATCCAAGGGGACGACCTCCCCAAAACACAGCCGTGGTCGTGGCTGGGGATCAGATGGAGAGCCACGGATCCCAACGGTTGCCAGCAACCGGAAACAGAAGGCTGGATGGAGTCTTCTTCTGAAAAGTTGCTGCAGGGAGGGCTGGGATGGGTCCGGGACACCTCCTGTAAGCCTCTGTGGAGACAGAAGATTGGAGGGAACTGCAGGGGGCGGGAGAGTCCCCTGCAGCTGGTAACTGACAGGGCTGGGTCTGCCGCAGGCTGTAAACAGGCCTAAGCATCTATTGTAACCGACCCGTGGAATTACCTCCCGCAGATCCTGAACCTCCCCTTCAGTATATGCCTTTGCTGCAGGGTCACCCTGAGTTATCAACACCCACGTGCCGACTCTCAAGTTAGACTAGCTCACGCGAGAGCAGCCACGCTGTGAAATAACCCTGGAGCTGCTACGTCCACACTAGCACTGCACTCACTCACCTGTGGTGCCATGATTTCTGGGGGCATGTCCCATGCTGCTTTGCACTGCAGCAAGCGGAGATGAACTCTCAATTTTCTCCCAGTGAATTGTGAGAGAACTTATCTGTCCTTTCTGGGCAGAGGGGATATTGTGGGAAGACATTGGGGAACTACCCGCACGCTAGGAGAGTGAGCCTGTGTCCACACTAGAAAGTGGTCATATTAGCCAGTGACAAATCCCTCTAACTTGAGCATTAGCCTATACCCCCAGCTGAGCCAGCCAACTTCAGTCAAAAGCTTCACTATATTCAAGTTCCAAAGGAGTGGCCATGTTAATCTAGTTCAGCAACACAAACAGGGAATCTGGTGGCACTTTTAAAGACTAAAACATTTATTTACCACATGAGCTTTTGTGGGAGAAAAATCCCACTTTGTCAGTTCCCCAGCTTCAAGCATCTGCAAAGTGGGATTTTCTCCCATGAAAGCTCATGCGATAAATAAATGTGTTAGTCTTTAAAAGTGCCACCAGACTCCTTGTTTGTTTTACTGTACTCAAGGTAACAGTTTACATGTGGATGGGCCTCAAATTAGGGTCAACACTCAACTCTGGTCAAATTTGTAATGAAATAAGCCCACAGACAGCAGCAGGGAGCCGGAGTAGCCAATCAGTCAAGACCAATGATGCTGTGTATTTAGCCAGAGCCCAAGTTTTCTGCCATGTGTGGCTGTGTAAGCAACTAAAGTGTATATTTAAATACATTTTTCTCTGTATCCAAAAAAATCCCAGAGAAACCAATTGCTAATATTTCCTTATGCCTTAAAGCAGCGGTTCCCGTGGGAGCTTTCAAAGTGGGCTGTGCTCCCTGCTACAGTCAGGGGCAGGGGAGCTCAGATCTCCAATCCCCTTGACTGCAGCAAGGAGCCTGCACCATTCTGTTAGCCCTGGGTCCTTATGCAGTGGCTCCCTTCAGGACCCAGGCCTAAGAGAATGGTGCAGGCTCTTTGTTGCAGCCAAGGGGATTGGAGATCAGAGCTCCCCTGCCCCTGGCTGTAGCAGGAAACACAGTAAAACGCTCCACCTGAGTCCATAGATGTTGGTGTCTGCTGGAGCCAGAAGGAAGGAAGCACTGATCTCTCATCCCCCCGGCTGCAGAAGGTAGCCATTGCCTAGGGATCCAGGTAGAGTGCACAAGCCTACAGCATGTGTGTAATTTCCCTGATGTAACCAGGGAGATGGGCGATCAGTGAGGAGATAGACTCCACTCTGAACTTCCATCTGGCTGCAGTGGAGGAGAGAGGGCCTGCTGTTGGAGACTAGTGGCCTTTCAGGGTTGTTAAAATTATACCTGTGGCCATCAAACTAAAAGGGTTGGGAAACACTGCCTTAAAGAAACAAGGTGGGTGAGGCAGTATCTTTTGTTTGATGAGAGGGAGAAGTTTTCAAGCCACAAAGAGCTGACCTAAAGAACTCTTGTGTGGCTCAAAAGCTCGGTTCTCTCACCAGAAGAAGTTGGTTCAATGGATTATATTGCCTCACCCATCTGGTTTCTCTAATATCCTGACACTGACACAGCTACCTTTACCTGCCAAGAGCTGGTTGTTGGTGGAGTTCAGCAGCAGCGGAAAAAACAAAACTCAGCACAGCTGCCGGATGGCTGGTAACAACCAGGAACAGGGCCTGTGGAGCGGCTGTCCCTGGCCCTGGCGCTCAAGCAGGAATTTCCTGCAGGAAAACTCTTCTGCATTTGATCAGCCGCCAGCTGATCACGCGCCAGCCAGTCCGCAAGTGCGACGCGGGCCAGGGGGAGGCTGGCGGGGTCACGAAGACGCTCAGCTGACTCTGCCGACGGTAAATTGGTGGAGGAAGGGAGCACAGTGGCCCGCCCGCGACCGACCCCGCTGGAGCAGCTGGGAGGGATCGTGCTGGGCGAGCAGCCCCCCGCACACGAGCCGGTAGCTCCGGGATCTTCCCGGTGGCAGCCCCATTACCTGCAGGGCGGACGGCTGCCGACGGGGCCGAGGAGGGCGCTGACCTGAGCTGGACTGGCTCTCACCTCTCAGGCGAGCGACTTCTTCCTGTCCGGGGCGGAGGCAGCAGAGTCCAGCGCCCGAAAAGTAAAGTCAAACCAACAAGTACTGGGAACCGCGCATGCGCCCCACCCACCAGCTGGGCAGTGCAGGCTGAGCCCGCGCGTCCTCTGTGCTCCTCACCGACCCCGCTCGCTCTCACTAGCCCGCTGGCAGCCCGGCCCAGGCCCTCCCCGTGCTCAGTGGCCCTGCGAACCCCTCCCGTCCCCACTGGGTGCACGCTCTGTGTCCTACAGCCTGCCTGGCGCTACGTTGCCCCTACTGCTGGTTTGGTGCCTCTCTGTGCACCGCTGCACCGGCGACTCCTTCTGTGTCTTTCTTTCCACTGTGTCCTCCCCCTTGTGCGGAAGAGCCCCGCCTCCCGTTCATCCAGGACTCGTGTTCCCAAAGCTGGAATGGTAGAACTGTCAAAAAGGATGCAGAGAAGCAGATGTGGGCAGTAACTCTTTCTGTTGTGTAGGGGGGAAACATGATGTTCAGTTTTATCATGCTGATTAAAGGCTTTCCAGCAGTAACTCAAGAAGATGATCAACAGCAGCTACTGAAGTTGAACACAGTTAAACCAGCCGGTTCTGAGAACTTGCACTGAGAGTTTTAAAAGAGCTGACTGAAGCAGGCCCTAGAATAAAGGTGGCAAACTCATTCAGTGTGGCGGGCCACACTGGAAGTCAGGGCACTGGTGGAGGGCCGAAGTGTGTCCAGGTAGAGTTCCTGACCCCTTCCCAGCACAGTACCACCTGGGGTCCCTGACCCCTTCCCCTGCTGTGCTTAGGGCAGCATGGGCTCCCCTTTTCCCAGTGGTTAAAAAAGTATAATTTGACAGGCCCCGGAACCCTCCTAATCCCTGGGCCCCCTTCCCATATTGTCTGGGGCCCCCTTCATGCATGTGCGGGCCCCAGCCTAGGTAGGCATTTGCAACCACTTCTCAGTACCACATCAGTTATCGCTCCATAAAAATATTTATAATTTTATATGGTGTTTGTCTATATCAATTATTATCACAAACTAGCAAACACTGCATCACACAATAAGTATTGTGATCTTTATATTCCCGATATGCACATTTCACTTCATTAAATGCAATGCCAAACTGGGAACACAAACATTTTAGGTCACTTTCACCAAATTCCAGTGACAGCTCTGTAGTGAAATGTGATGGGTCAAGTGCTTCAACAGCATTGCTTAGACATTTTTCTGAGTTTGGCAACAATCTAGCATTCATACAGTCCGCTAAGGCCTGGTAAAACTGACATTTAGAAATTTCAATTTGCTTGCCAGCAATCATAGACATGTTTCCACATACACCATTAAAGCAACCTCAGCAATCAACTCACAAGCCTCTTGGTAGAGCTCTGAATCATACTCTCTACGAGCTATAAACACCTGAACTTGTTGAATTACCAGATTTTTGCAACACCAAGGACAGGTCTGCAAGTTCCTCAGCATCAAGCATGAGATGCAAGTTTTTAACAAAACCTGGATTCTCCAGGTTTTTTGCCATGCCAGCAGATTTTGCTTTATCTTTCCCTTCTCGTGAAAAATCAGTTGATTTTTTTCAAGTGGCTATGGAGGGCTGCATATGAGCGTCAAACAGCTTGTACAGTGCAGCAGGTAGAGGCAACCCAACGTACATCAAGTACGCAACCAATCCTAATAAGCTGGACTTCCAGACCACTCGCACATTCAGCCAACTATCTCAAGCACTTTGGTGACTGACTGTAGAGAGCCTACATTGAATCCACAAATGATTTAAAGTGATTAACTTCAGAGCAGTATTTGATAGCATCAGCCACAGCCAATTCCAACCTGTGATTAAAATAATGCCAACTTATCAAAAGTGGAAATTTGTGTCTTTAATTTTGCAGCAGCACCAGCCTTACTGCCTAACATGACAGAAGCTCCATCTACACCTAAACTATTTCAATGATGCTTAAAAAATTCCTCTGTGAACCCATGTGCTGTCAAACACTGCAGTAAAGGTAATACACCATCAGCATCACTGCTGCCTAGTTCAACCAGATCAAGAAAAAAGGTAACAGGACCCATTTCTGCATCAAAAGTTATGTGCAAGTAAATTACAAGACAAGAAAGTTTACTTAAACTTGTACACATCAATGAAAACAGAAATTTGATATTGCTAAGAAATGACTCTAAAACACTATGTTTCATCTCCACAGATATGTTGTTTATTCTGTCAGCACAAACAACATTGGTATACAAAACATACCCCATATCAACACCATTTAACTGCCGTGAATGACCACCACCCAAATAAAAGATGCTAACCTAATAACACTATCTAGGACAGGGGTCTCAAAGTCAAATCTCTACCAGGGCCACATGAGGTGTAGGATATTGGCCAGAGGGCCATGTCACTGAAACCTTTTCATACGAAGAACAGAGGCGGCTTTTGGGGTAGGTGAAGCAGGTGGCTGCCCAGGGCCCCGAGCAGTAAGGGGCTCCATCAGTGGTCAGGGGCAGTCGCCTGCTTCTACCTGGGAGCTGCGCTGCTGCCAGACTGGGACCTTTCAAATCTCCCGCCCTGAGCATGTTCAGATGTGTGGCTCAGGGCAGAAGCAGCCTGGCCAGGGATCGACTCTGGCCACCCCTGCAGCTCTGGCCAGGTAAGGGGAAGGGGACCGGGAGAGTTGGGGAGCCAGCGGACAGAGAACTGGGGGGTCGGGTAGCCAGCAAGCAGAGCCAGCAGGAGGACAAGAGGATCAAGGCGCAGGCCTGGGAGGTCAGGAAGCCAGGAGCTATGTTCCCTCTAAGCTGCGCAGATGCGCAGCTGCGCATCGGTTCTCGCACACCCGCAGACCTATTATAGACTCCCACGCAGCCCGATCCCTGCATCCCTTCTTCTTCCCAGCCCGATCTCCCCAGCTGCAGCTCTTCCCTTTTCTCCAGCCCCATCTCCTGGGCCACGGTTCTCCCATTTTCCCTGGCCCAATCTCCCCTGCTGCGGCTCTCCCCTTCTCCCCAGCCCGATCTTCCCGTCACAGCTTTCCCCAGCCAGGTCACAGACGTGGACCCCTGTGTGCCTATAGGGGGCCCCACAATGGCTATGTCGACACTTGCCCAAATAAGTCAACTTGGCTAAGTCGACTTAACAAAGTCTACTTAGCATGTCCACACTCAAAAATTAAGTCGACTTATAGGGGACCTTGCCAAATTGACTTAGAGTGTTCACACTGGATGCCTAAGTCGATTTCTAGGGGCTAGGTGGACTTGGGACTGGTCCACGGTAGCCGGGGAGGCACCCCTTGCCAAGTGCCAGGGGGCTCAGCATTTGCCCCATTGTACCTGGGTACAATGGGGGCTGCGCAGGACAGGGACACTGGCAGGGCATAGGAGCGGGGTGGGCAGGGCTGTGTCCTGCCCTTGGGGGGGCACGCCAGGCTCTGGCTGTGCCAGTCACCCTGGCAGGGAGGGCAGTGGGGGAGCCCTGGAGCCCTTTAAGTCGACAGAGGTTTTATAAAGTCGACTTTAAATTTCCTTAAATTGATTTAAGCAGCAACTTAAGTCGAGTTAAGGAAATTGTAGTGTAGACGCAGATTAAATTAAGTCGACTTAAGCAAGTTTAAATCAACTTAATTTGTAAGTGTAGATGCACCCAATGGGCCTTTGCCTAGGGCCCCCAATAGCCAAAGGCCGCCCCTGACGAGGAATTATTAGATCTAGAAACAGCACTGCTGGATAGGCTTATGACATCTTTCTAGGGGCCTGAATAAAACACACATTTACTTTTAGAATTACTTCCATTCAAGATCCAAAGGGGTAGCCGTGTCAGTCTAGGTCAGCCAAACAAACAAGGAGTCCTGTGGCACTTTTAAAGACTAACAAATTTACAAATTAACAAATAAATGTATTAGTCTTTAGATGTGCCACAGGACTCCTTGTTTTGTTTTGTTTTCCCCAATCAAGATAGCAGTATCATTAGAAAGACAGAGAAAGCAAATAAACACACTTAAAATTTTGCATTATAAATCACTAGTTCCCAACCTTTTTGGTTGAGGGCCCAAAACACAGATTTTAAACCCTGAAGGGCCAGCAGTTTATTTAGTAAAAATTAAAATTAAAATTAATTAATTGAATTAAAATTTATTGTAATTAAAATTAATTAGGTTTAAATTTTAATTAATTAAATTTGAATGAATTTTAATTGAAATTTTTAAAAGGTTTTTAATTAAAATTAGATTTTTAAAGTTTTTTTTTAAATAAAAGAAAGAAAGAAAGAAAGAAAGAAAGAAAGAAAGAAAGAAAGAAAGAAAAGGCTGCCTGCATTCCCAAACCAGGAGGGGAGGCCAGCAGCTACAGCCCGGCTCCCAGCTGCCAGACCCTTTAGAGCCCCTGACACCAAGTCCTGTCCTGGCCTGGGCACCCCCAGCCTTTCTGTTGCCTATTCCCTGCCAGCTCCCCGCCTGGCCCTGCGGTTCCCCACCGGCTCCTGGTCCTCCCGTCCAGCCCTCCGGTTCCCCACAGGCTCCCGGTCCTCCCACCAGGCCCCGCCGTTCCCCAGCAGCTTCCCGGACTACTCCCCTTACCTGGCTGGAGCTGCAGGGGCGTCCAGTCGCTGCTTCGCCAGGCCTCTCCCACCCTGAGCACCCAGAACTGCATTCCGGGGCGTTTCGGGATACTTTAATCCCTGCCTTTCCCTTCCCCAAACCCACAGGTCCTTTCCCTTGCCCTGAACGCTCCCCTTTGCTGCACTGGCTCCCCAACCTCTTCCCTTTTGCTGCGCTGCCCGTTCCCGTCCCTGCATGAGGCTCCATTCTGGTCCCCACCCACCGTTCCTGTGTCAGTTCCCTAACCCCTTCCCCAGCCTCCGGACTCATAAGGGCCATAAGTTTGACACCCCTGCCCTAGACCATTAATGTTAATTTGAGAAGAGAGAAAGAAAACTCAGGTTGTTCCACTATTTTTAAAAAAGGTAAATGGGACTCTGCCTGGGTAATTTATACATCCCAAATTAACTTTTTGGGGGGCGGGGCAGGGGGTGAGTTTAGAAGTTTGGTTGGTAAAAATTAACAGTGTTGATATAATATATTTAGATGTCTGTAAGGCATTTGACTTGGTCCTGTATGACATTTTGATGCAGGAACAATGATACAAAATAATAGACAAACATTTAATGGATTAAAAACTGCCCAACAGACAGATCTCAAAATATAATTATAAACGGAGAATTATCATCAACTGGTGTGTTTTTAATGGGTCTCACAGGGATTGGTTCTTGGCTGTATGCTATTTAACATTTTTATCAATGACCTGAAAAAAATATAAAATCATCCATGGCAAAGTTTGCAGAGGACATAAAGATTGGGATTGTGTTTTAAAAATTACAGGTCACCAATACAGACTAATCTGATTTTCTTTGTAAAATGGACACAAGCAAGTAACATTCATTTTAACAGTAGCAAATGTGAATTGATACACGGAGGCAGAGGCGGCTTTTGGGGTGGGCAAAGCAGGTGCGTACCTAGTGCCCTGAGCAGAAAGGGGCCCCGTCGCCTGCTTCGCCTACCCCCAAAAGCCACATCTGCTTCGGTTGGCAGCAGGAAGAGGATCTGGCTCCTGGGGCTGGAGCTGGCAATGGAGGGGGGTGGGGCTGGTGGCAAGGAGTTGGGGCAGGGGATAAGAAGGGGCGGGGCCATGAAGGGGTGGAAGTAGCTGGCGGCAGGGAGCTGGGGCTGGCAGCAGGGCGGAAGGATGGGGCTGTAGGGGGGAGTCAGGTATGTGGGAGGGGAGTCAGTGACGATGAGCCAGGGCCACAGAGGGAGGCTGTGGGGGCCTATAGGGGCTCCTGCGTGCCTATGGGGAACCCCGTGGGCCTATGGGGGGGCCCTAAATGGGTCTTCACCTGGGGCCCCCAATAGCCAAAGGCTGCCTCTGCATGTAGGAACAAAAAATATAGGCCATACATATTGGTTGGGGACGTCTATAATGGAAAAAGTGAATCTGAAAAAATATAGGAGTCACAGGAGACAGCTGAACATGCCATGCTGCAATCACAAGGACTAATGAGATCCTTAGAAACATAAACAGGGAACTCTTCTTTTCTATTTGGCACTAATGCAGCTGGAGTATTTATGTCCAGTGCTGGAATCTCCAATTCAGGAAGAGTGTTGATACATTGCAGTGGGCTCAGAGAAGAACTACAAAAATGACTAGAAAACACACCTTAGATGAAAGATGCAAGGAGTTCAATCTATTCAGCTTAACACAGAGAAGGTTTTGTTAGTACCTACGTGAGGAACAAATATTTGAAAACGAGCTCTTCTGTCTAACAGGTAAATGAACAATACAATTCAATATCTGGAAGTTGAAGCTAGATATAAATAAAAAGTGTACATTTTTAACAGAGTAATTCATCACTTGAACAATTCACTAAGCGTTGTGGTGGATTCTCCATCACTGGCAATTTTTAAATCAATATTGGATATCTTTCCAAAATATGTAGGAAAGTTCAAAGATGAATTATTTGGGGGAAGTTCTATGGCCTGCATTGTGCAGGACAGATCAGATTATCCTAATGGTCACTTTGGCCTTGGAATCTATAAGGCTATGTCTACATTTGCAAGTTAGTTCGAATTAGGGAAACTTAATTCGAACTAATTTAAGCCTTGGCCACACTAGGCTTTCATTAGTTCGAATTAAGGGCTTCCTTAATTCAAACTAATAAATTTGATTGCTGAGTTCGAATTAACCCTTAATTCGAAATAGTTAGTTCGAATTAAATCAATGTGGCCATATTAGTTCGAACTAACTGCTTAGTTCAAACGAATCGGCAGATTAACCTTCATGCAACTGACTAATTCGAACTAAGCAAGTGCCCTGCATGGACATGGCTAGTTCAAACTAGCATTCTAGTGGGGCCATACTAGTTTGAATTAAGTTAATTCGAACTAACTAAAATTAGTTCGAATTAGTTAGTTGGAATTAACTAATTCAAACTAGCTTTTGTAAGTGTAGACATAGCCTAAAAGAGTTGTAAATTTCCTGCCAGTTTATTAAGATTTCTCCACTAGGATTGTCACATTTACAGACACAGCTCTTGGGAGCCAGACTCATAAGGCATTTGCTTCCTGAGAGCTTACTTCAAAGCCACCTCTCTCTGCCATCCAGGGTGCGTCTACACTTCCAAATTAAATCAATTTAAGATTGCTTAAATCGACTTAATCTGCGTCCACACTACATTTTCCTTAAATCGACTTAAGGAAAATTTAAGTCAACTTTATTAAACCTCGTTTTAAGTCGACTTTGCTGGCTAAGTCAACTTTAGAAAGTCGACTTAGCCAGTGTGGAGGTGGAGTAGCCCTAAGTCGACTTTAAGGGGCTCCAGGGCTTCCCCAGTGCCCTCCCTGCCAGGGTGGCTGGCACAGCCACAGCCTGGCATGCCCCCCCACAGGGTGACCCCCTGCTCTTATGCCCTGCCAGGGTCCCTGTCAGGCTCAGCCCCCATTGTACCCAGATACAATGGGGCAGAGGCGGAGCCCCCTGGCACTTGGCAAGGGGTGCCCCCCCTGCCACTGTGGACCTGTCCCAGGTCCACCTAGCCCCTACAGGTTGACCTAGGCATCCAGTGTGGACGCTCTAGGTCGATTTGTCAGGGTCCCCTTTAAGTCGACTTAAATTTTGAGTGGGGACATGCTAAGTCGACTTAAATTAACAAGTGTAGACATAGCCCCAGAGTGCTCAGAAGCCCTTTGTTCTGATGCCTTAGGCAAATCTTGCATGGCAGAGCAATGTAGCTCTCACTCTAATGCACAGCCTGGAGCCTACTCCAATTACACCATTTTGGCATCTTCTAAAGTAGTCATGGGAAGACAGAAAATCTGTGGTACTGTAAGAAGAGGCTCTTGGAAGTCAGTATGGGGCTCTCTTCCCTCTGAGGCTGTGCTCAGTTAATGCTCTCAAGGGATGCTAGGTTGCGTTTTCCAGACTGAAGCAGAATATCAAAGTTCTGATAACTTGCAGTGCTTAAAGACCCATTATGGTGCTAGTTATTAGGATTCTATGCCGGGGTGGTGGCCAATTTCTAGTTCAGGTAGTTCCATTTTACTTACAGGTTTGACACTGGTGTGTAGTACTGTACAGGTCCCTTTTTAGCTGTATATCTCATCATTGAAGAAGGGTATCTTAGCAAATGCCCTCAGTCTTTTGCGGTGGCTGCTGAGGTGGTTGGTGAAGTGTGAGTGGTCTTTCTGAAGTCCTGTTCCTCCTTGAAGCTCCTTATTGGACATAGCAGCAGCTTTTCCCACGTGGATTTTTTTATCTGTAAGATGACCTTGCGAGTTAAAATAACAGCTAAGAATGGCATGTGCATATTAATATATCTATGTTGAGAAGGGGTTGATGAATTTTATTCTGTTCTGTGTATTTTTGTGTGGAAGGGGAACATGTTCCTAATTGTCTGAGACAGTCCACAATTAAACAAGCTCTGTTTTCTGGATCCCACACCTATACATCAACAGTGTCTCTGACCAGCACCCTGGCTCTGCCTAGCCTAGAGCATATGGACATAGTTGAGAGCCTGATAGTGGGAATAGCTCTTCTGGCAGCACTCTGCTCTCATTTTAACCACATACTTCAAGAATGGAGAATACTGATTAAAGGTGCAGCAGGAGCAGTCCTGAGTGGTTAGAGCATGATGGGACCCTGTCAGTCTAGCTGGGAGAGGGGACCAACTAAGCCTGGCATGCACGGCTATTCTGAGCAGCACGTCCTGCGCAGCTCAGGCTCCCCCCGCTGACCCTGCCTTCCAGTGGGGCCTGGAGCCACAAGAGCCATGCACATGCCACAGCAACTGGCCCCTGCTGGCCCCGCCCACCCACTGGGGAGAGTGGCAGCATGCGAGACTTCTGGCCCCCCCTGGCCACGCCCCATCCGGTGGGGAGCACAGCCAGGAAGGGACAGGAGTCCCATGCACAGGGGCGTGGCCATCAGGGGGAAGGAGTCCCTGTCCCCACCCCCGGTACCCACTAGCCCTGCCCCTGACACCTGCTGAAGATGCATTGGGCAGGGCTGGCACAGGGGCCGGCAAAGGTTGCCGACCCCTGAACTAAAGGATAATCAGGAGGGAAGATAAACCAAATTGGAAAGGAAGAGAGAAATGCTAGAAAACATAGGGGAGTAATGGAACAGAGGTGGTGGCATCTCCTGAACCACCACTGCAATATACATAGGGGTTAATTCTCCTTTTAGCTAGTCAGAGGGGTTAGATTGAAACAAGATGGGGAGATCTCTTTGTTCCAGCCAAGGAAGAAGAGCTGTGAGAGATTTATTTTCAAGTCGGGAGGGGGCAGGAGGGTTACATTATACTTTTAGCAGAAGGGAGAGGGCTGTTGCCCCATCTCTATCTCTTATGGTAATTGCTGGGTACACAGCTATGTTTGTGACACACTTTCCATGTAAGATTAGTCACTGTACATGAGCTAAAATAAAGTTAAATAAAGGTGTGGTTATGTAATCATTATGCAGTACATTGATACCTGTAGCTTTAGATATATTTAAAGGGACACACAGAAGGATTTTAGGCCCTACATTTAATGTGTGTAGAAAGAGGTCTAGTGATTAAAGCAGAAAACTGTAAGTCAGCAACCTTGGGTTCTGTCTTGGCTCTTTACAACTGCAATATGCAACCCGCATAAATCTCTTACCTAGAGATGGACCCAAACTAAAACTTGGTGAACTTTGAGGCAACTTGGCTCCAGTTACCATTACCTTTTTAATGGGGACATTTCTCCCCTTAACTGCATGTTCTTGTTTTCCCATCAGTAACTCTGTGGTGATCATGATTACTTGAGAGGAAAGGTCCTGTTTGATAGTACCTTTGGGACCTTCAGTACATTGTTCCTTTTCATAATGATGCCCATTAACACTGCTATTATGGCAGCCAGGAGACTGTCACCTTACAGCAGCAGAATGCTAAGTGGTTTTAGTCTTTGAATGACCATGGCTGCATGAAGAACTGTATTTTTCCAGTTTGTCTTGGGCAGCAAATATGCTTTGAGTGGAAGCTGAGTCTGCCAGCATTTCCTTTAAAACACCTTGAACCAAATTTACCCTTTGTATAGCATCACTGAAGTCAATAGCAACACACCAGTAATGGCTTAGATTTCTTTAGACTTTATTTATAACTTAGCTGTAAAAAATTTACACTGTGCTGAATCTTCGTTACAAGCCAAGGAATGTAATTTTTTTTAACCACTTGGCCATTTATAAATTATAACATTATAATAGGGTAAGTCAGCATTTGTTAGTTTACTGTTTTGTGTTTCCATCAGTGTTCCCTCTAAGATGCATGGGTGCGCGGCCGCACAGCGGCCGTCGCACCCTCCGCGCAGCACTGAGGGACCCCCCCGCAGCCCCCGCTGCTCCCTCCAGACCCCCGGGGCTGCGGCTTTGCCACGGCAGACCCGGCCTGTGCCCGGCCTCTGGGCTGACCCTCCCTGCCTCCAGGGTGGGACAGGCAGGCTCAGGCTCGGCTCAGGTGCACGGGCCTGCCTGCCTGCCCCACGTGGCCAGGGCAGCGGGGTGGCTGCGGCCGTGGCAGACTCCTGGGCTCCCATCCGCCGACCGCCTCGACTTCCCAGCCTGGGGCCGGGCTCATCCGACGGCTTGGCCTCCCAGCACAGGGCCGGGATCAGCCTCCGGAGCTGGGGTCTGCTCCGCCCCACTGGCGGCTTCCCAGGGCCGCGGTAGGGTCCCCCCCCGCCAGCGGCCTTGGCTTCTCTCTGTCTTTCTCTTCTTTGCTTTCCTTTTTCTTTCCTTCTTTCTCTTCTTTGCCTTCCTTCTTTTTTCTTTCTTCTTCTCTTTCTCTTCCTTCTTTCTCTTCTTTCTTTCTTTCTTTCTTTCTTTCTTTCTTTCTTTCTTTTCCAGTTTCCTCTTCTTTCCTTCTTTCTCTCTTTCTTTGCTTCCTTCCTTCCTTTCTCTTCCTCTCTTTTTTCTTTCTCTCTTCCTCCCTTCTTTTTTCTTTCTCTCTTTCTTTGCTTCCTTTCTTTCTTTCTTTCTTTCTTTCTTTCTTTCTTTCTTTCTTTCTTTCTTTCTTAAAAAAACTTTTAAAAAATTAATTTTAAATAAAAACCTTTCTAAAAATTAAATTTCAATTCAAAATTCATTCAAATTCAATTAAACACTATTAATTGATTCCATTTACAATCACTTTAACTTCAATTAATGCCTAAAATTTCTGTCATGTGAGTTTACACAAAAATTTTATCCAGAAAAAGTTTTGCACACGGCTTGAAAATTTTGCACACAAGCTGCCAAACCTTAGAGGGAACATTGGTTTCCATAATTCACAATAACAACCAACCTTTCTTCTCTTTACTCCTCAAAGAAACCTGCCTCAAGAACAGCTTTCTGTTACTAAAAATGCAGAAGAGGGCAGAGAATCTATGAAGGCCATTAAGGACGTGGCAATTTCCAATCTAATTAAGTGGAAGTTGTTCAGATATTATGGTGAGGGCCACCAGTGCAAAACCCTATGTCTACACTTGCTAAAATTAGTTCGATTTAGTTAGTTCAAACTAACTAAATCGAACTAATTTTAGTTAGTTCGAATTAGCTTAATTCCAACTAGCATGGCCACACTGGAATGTTAGTTCGAACTAAGCAAGCCCTTGCTTAGTTCGAATTAACGATCCCCATTCATTTCAATGGCCAGTTAGTTCAAACTAAGAAATTAGTTCGAATTAACATGGCCACATTGGTTAATTTGAACTAGTTAGTTCGAATTAACCCCTTAGTTCGAATACCCTATTCAAACGTATTAGTTCGAATTAATTCGAACTAACTAAAGCCTAGTGTAGCCATGGGTTTAGTTAGTTCGAATTAAGCCTCCTTAATTCAAACTAACTTGCCAGTGTAAACATAACCTACAATAGATAAATAAAAATAATTTGGATGTTGATATTAATAAGTTACATGACTTATAGCACTGTTATCCAAGGCTCTCAAATCACTTTTCACATATTAATGAGTTACGGCTTACCACACTATTCTAAGATAGGTAATGAGGCAGAGACAGTTTAATTGACTTGCACAAAATTACTTAGGCTGTCTGTGACAGGACTGGGGATAGAGACTAGTTCTCTAGACTCCCAGTCATGTGCCTTACCCATAAGAACATCCTGTCTCTTTTGAAAATAAATTAGTGCTAAAGAATAGGTCAGTTCACCTAACGTTCCCCTTTCCTTGATCGCCATCCCCTCCCACCACCCCCCTACAGAAAAGCATCAAATCATTTGTAGTAACAAGATATATGGCAGAGGAATTTTGAAACAGCTTCAGCCTTAAGTCTGTCAGGGTGTCCATTGTAAATGGTTGTTCTAGAGGATTCATAAATTGGCCATAAATATTTATACAAATTAAAACTTAGCATAGAAAACTTCACCACCAAGACAAGAATATAAGAATGGCCCTACTGGGTCAGACAAATGGTCCATCTAGTTCAATATCCTGTCTTTTGATAGTGCCCAATGTGAGGTGCTTCAAAGGGTATGAACATAACACTTAATTGTCAAGAGATCCATTCCATTGCCCATTCCCAGCTTCTGGCAAACAAAGGCTAGGGACACTTCAGAGCATTGTTTGGCATCCGTGTCATCCTGGCTAATAGCCATTGATGGACCCATCCTCCATGAGCTTATCTAGTTCTTTTTTGAACCCTGTCATATTCCTCTTACTCCTATACTTCACAGCATCCTCTGGCAAATTGTTCCACGGGTTGACTGTGTGTTGTATGAAGAAATACTTCCTTTTGTTTGATTCATAGATTCATAGATTTTAAGGTCAGAAGAAACCAATATGATCATCCAGTCTGACCTCCCGCACAGTGCAGACCACAGAACTTCCCACCCTCTATTGCAATAGACACCTGACACCTATGTATGTGGGTTTTTTGGTTTATTTTGTTTTTTTGCTGTACACAGACAAACACAGCTACTCCCCTGAAACCTGATCTATGACTGCGTCATTGAATTCCCCAAATCATGTTTAAAGAATTCAAGGTACAGAGAAACCACCAGCCAGTGACCCATGCCCCACGGAACAGGGGAAGGTGGAAAAAAAAACCTAGGGCCCCTGCTAATCTGCCCTGGGGGGAAATCCCCTCCTGTCCCCAAATATGGTGATCAGCTAATCCCTGAGCATGTGGGCAAGACTCACCAGCCAGACACCCAAAAAGGAATTCTCTGCACTAACTTAGAACCCACCCCATCTAACATTCCATCGGCATATTTATCACTAGTAGTCAAAGATTAGTTAATTGTCAAATTAAGCTGTCCCATCATATCACCCCCTCCATAAATTTATCCACCTCAGTTTTGAAGCCAGTTAGATTTTTTGCCCCCCACTGCTCCCCTCAAGGCTATTCCAGAATTTTACATTAAAACTTGCTCCTTATTAATTTCATTTGATGACCCCCTAGTTCTTGTGTTATCAGAAGGAGTAAATAACACTTTCTTATTTACTTTCTCCACACCATTAATGATTTTATAGATCCTCTTATCGTATCCTCCCTCTCCCACAGCAAAGTCACCTCTTTTCTAAGCTGAAAAGTTCTAGTCTTATTAATCTCTCCTCATACAAGCATGGGCGTCGCTGGCACTGGGCACATGGGGCACAAGCCCCCAGCACCAATGCCCTGAGTCCGGCAGGGGACCCGGAGCCAGGCCGCCGTCCAGGCAGCAGGAGCCTGATTCGGCCCACAGCCAGGGACCTGGGGCCGGGTTGCCAACTGGCAGTGGCAGGATCCAACCCTGACCCTGGCTGCGGATACGGGCAGTGGCAGGATCCGGCCCCGACCCCAGCTGGGGACCTGGGGCAGGGCTGCCAGCCAGGGGTGGTGGGAGCCCAATCCAGCCCTGGGGGCTGGATCGTGATGAGATGCAGGGCTGGTATGGCAGGGGGCGGGGCGGGGCCCGGCCCCTGAATGCTCCTGCATACAAGTGAGTCAAATTCAGTGCTCACGTAAACAGGTGCAATTCTATTCTAAACCACTAATGCTAGAGGTAAATTTAGCTGAATGTACGTATTCTCTTCTAATCAGGTTCCCACACCTAAACCATAACCATGGCATCTAAGGGGAAATTGACTAGCATAATTTCTCTGTATGGATGCTCAATTCCAAAGTAAAAGTGAATTTATTCTGGAATAATTACTCTGCTTTGGAAAAGGAGTAATTGTTCTGAAATGATTTTGTTCCGAAATAGAGTATCCACATGAAGGAATTATTCTGAAATAGCTACATTATATTGGAATAGTTAGAGTGGAATAGTTATGTTATAGCCATGCTATGAAATTACAGTCATGTAGACAAGGCCTTAGAGTGTGTATTTTACATAGTCTCAAAACCAAGACCCATTTGGTTGGTTGTTTGAATGGTTTCATAAGCTACTTGTGCTCGTCCTTGTCTTTTTTAGAATTAAGAAGATTTGATCCCCATAACCTCACCTTAGCTGGAACATTTGATTTTGTGGTGTAATACAGGTGATGCTCCGTTATCTTGACATTGAACTGAATCTTGTTGTTAGTGCCATTTGCTCATGTGTAACACAGGTTGTTTATTTTCCCCCTTTTCTTTCACAATGGTTGGTAGCTCCCAGCCTTTTCATTTGCTTCTTTCTTTCCCTGTCTAGACAGGCTTTTTAGCTAAGTAGTGTGATTTTGTTTATCTCTGATTTCAACAGCAGCACGCCATTTTGCCCCTCCCCCCTCTTGTAAACAGATTTTTGTTGACACTGTCTGTTCTTCTGGTGACAAAAGCCACATCCTTCTACTAGTTAACAAACATTACATTTCACTGCTGGGGACATATGAAAAGCCAATGAGGCCCTAGAAAGCACATCAACAACATTTGAAATCTTTCCACCTTAACTGTATTTTGGATGTTCCCCATGCACCTTGACAGCACTTAGCACCCAGTTCAACAAGTGTGAGAGTATTTATATAACTGGTCCATATTTACATGTGTGACTCTCTTCGTATGTGGTTTATATCCTTGATCAAGGCTGCTCTCTATGCAACCACCTTCTGGCTCAGCTTCAGCCTCTCACTTGCAGCTTTATCCTTCACAGCAGGATTCTCCTTGATCGGTGAATTCCCAACTTGGATATAGATATGCTCAGGACCTTGGGCAGCAGGTGGTCCGAGGCTTTACCATGCATGGCAGCTCTTCCTGTGGTTTTGCAGTTTTCATTACCGTTGCTCTCTCAGAAGAGACCTATATGCCTGGTTGGCTGTTACTTACACATCTGCCTATTCACGTCTATCTTAATGGATCTAATTCAGGTTTCTAGCCTGACAGCCCATTGCTACCTCTTAATCCTTGCTTTCATCTAGCAATCTGATTTGCAAGGCTCTCAATACACCAAAGGACTTGGTGCAGCCATGTCTACACTACAAAGCCTATGCTGGTTTAGCTGCGTAGTCTTTGTTTTAAAGGCCCAAACAGCTATATGTAACACAAAACCAAAAAATTTACCCAGACAAAAATTAAAAGTGATTTTGCTAGTCCTCCTTGATTATGGTGTGGGAAGAAATTCACTGGGTCCAGATTGTGTGGATTTCACTGAACTTTGATTAGAATTTCAAGTTAATAAAGACCAAAGGAGAAAAGGCAAAACTCAAAAATGAAACAGCTACATTTTGAGTTCTGTGCATTGCTCATGGATTTGTAAAGGGCAGTGCTGAGAGGTTTCATTTGATCTACAATGTGGCCAGAAATGGGCTTGAACTGTAAAATTCTGATTTTGATAGTACAAAAGCCAGGAAGTTCAGTGTTACAGTTCCCACAGCAACAGGAACTCTTCCCTGCTTTGTGCATATACATGACTTCAGGAGGGTGTTATAAGATCTCCACTAATGACAGCAGGATGATCCAACTGAGCATACCCAGGGAGCTGAGGGCCAGGAACATAAGGCAGGGGTGTCCCAGCAGATTGGCAGCAGGTTTGCTGGTAACAGGATGCAGAAAGCCTTACATATGGAGTGTGTGCCTTACATATGCAGAGTGCCTTCCATACAGCATAGCTGTAAAAGTGGACAGCTCTGAGTGAGAGCATCATGCCTTCATCACAGTATAATGTTCTCCACCCCCAAAACGGCAGATCTGGTTTTATTAAAGCATGAGCAAAAAGTCTGGGGCCCAGGCATCAAGCCACCAGTTGCATAGACACAATTCCCACTTAAGTTGCTGGCGGACACTCACTAACACCTTCATTTCCCTGGAACGGAGGAAGGCAAACACCGAATGATGAAAGGCGAGAAGACAACAAAGACTTTCCAATGATTCTCACACCAATATACACTTTTCAAAATACATGATGTTATTTAGCGTGAATTGAATAGTTTTTCAGGTTTTTTCTCTGAGGTGTTCTGCTTTCTTTCAGTACCTTCTCTTTCTCTCTCCTCTTTTTCTTTTTGCACATCTCTCTTTCCAATTTTCTCTCCTTTTTGTTACTTTCCTTCCACTCCCTCATTCCTGCTCTCAATTTTATAGTATTCTCTTCACCTCTTTCACTCTTCCTTTGTCATGTCTGCGCTTTCATTTTATTGTGATCCTCATTTCTCTGGATCTGTCGCTCTTTTCTGTTCCCTACTTCCACATCTGAACATAAAGGAAAGGTGCAACAGTGTTGGATGCATGTCCTTCAGCCATAGGCAGAGTATTTAACCAGATTGCGAGCCCTGTCCGGCTTGGAAGTAGAAGGGTGGTCTGCTGCTCTGTATAAAGGGGGGGAGGGAAATGAATGTAGTAATTAATTGCAAGCTGAGCTCAAGCATCCAGCTTGTGATCTGTGAAGTCATGGAAGAGAATAATATATTTTTCATATATAGGCAATAATAGTTTGCAAGATGCATATTGTTGATAACCAGGGTGCTGTGTGCTATATGTTGTTTGAGTCCATTATTTAAGTGAGCTTTGTCAGTGAAAGCTGTTGTAGTTTAGCAACTTTTAAAATCAGGCTGCTTATTTAGGTGTCTAAATATAAACTTTATTTTGGCCTGTATAATTTGCTCAAGGTCATTTACTGAGTTGGGAAAAGTGACCAAGTCTTCTAGATCTCCCATTCCCAATGCCGCACAACACTGCTTCCAAAGAGCAGGTGGAACTAGAGGAGGCTAACTGGTTCTAATTAAATTTACCTAATCCGGAAGACTTCAGACAAATTGTAAAGACACCGACAATGTGAGTTTGATAGTCATCCTGAGCAAGAGAGAGTTTCATGAGTGAGCTAGGCCCTAACAGTCAGAAGGCCTTCTTTAGTCTAACTGGTTCCCTAGTTGTCCATAACACTTGGGAACGGCAAGAAAAGATACACCAGTTGATCTTAATTGCTTTGGGGACACCTTAGGCCGATAGATGGGCTCACAAAATCTTTCTCCTAGATTTATATGGATGTTTTTATATATTAGTAATAAGACCTTAAAATGTATTCATAAGTTTGCATTAGCCAGTGTGTTTCACAGAAGGCAGTTGCCACACGCAAGTACTTATATCAAGGAACCAACGTTAATGCATTTCTATTAAGGAGTAAGCAGCCAACTGCATTCTGCAATTACTGCAGTTTCTGGGTCAATTTCAAAGGAAATCCAAGAAGTAGTGAATTTAATAATCTAGTTATTCTAATATGACTGTGAGCCCTGATTCAGGAAGTTGTCCCTCTGTGAAATCTTCCAGAATGTGCTAAAATGCATTCCTGACCCAGGCCCTAATGAGACCCACAACTGAACTGGCACTGTCCTGAGGAGCTGCGAGGGAACTGAGGTTTACAAAAATTGAAGATGATGTTTGGGGCCTAATCTTACAAACCTGCTGCATGTATAATTCCTGCTGAAGTCAGCTGAAATTCTATCTGGGCTGGATTGGCTGGATTTGGATCTTATTGAAATCACAATCTCCTGGTAGCCTCCTTACCTGTCTTATGGACATAGCAATATGTCACAGCAAAAAAAAAAAAAAAAACCCCAACAAAAAAACAGCTCACATAAATTTCCAGCTCTGACAGATCTGTTCCAGTCTCTGGGTAGGCACACTGAGCTATTACTACTTGTTTTGCAATTTTAGGGGGGGAGATTTCAAAAGCACAAAGAGGAGTTAGGAACCCCACTCTCATCGACAGTGGGAATTTGGCACCTAACTCCCCTTTGTGCCTTTGAAATTCTCCCCCATACAGGATGCTACAGGAGCATCTGTTCTCAAGACTGGATTGGCAACTGCCCAGAAACCTGAGGGCCACAGTTAGTTTCCATAAAATAAAATGGAATAGTCACAATATCTTTATTATAGAGGTGTAGTGTGGGAAGCCAGCAGGTTCCAGAATTGGATTGATGATGGTGCTTGCAGGAACCTCTTATTTTCCATGGGCTGAACCTCCAAATTAAGCATCAGGCCGGCAGCCAGCTGCACTGCAGAAGTCTGCTTTCAGGCTGCACTTTGGCCACTGCTGATTTAATACATTTGAATAAGCAGATGGTCAGGTAAGAAAATATTAGCAGATGTGACTGCATGTTTCTGTTTCACACTTCAAAGGACCTGGCAAAGCCTGGTCAGCTTTTCCTTTTAAAAATCAATTGAGCAAGATTCATCTCCTGGGCTCTAATCTAGTCTCTAACATCTAGTCTGGATGTTAAATGGATTAAGTCCAATCTGGGTTGCACAGCTTTATTTTTGGGGCTTGCAAGAACCGTGTTAAATCCAGGGTTTTACTTCTTTGTTTTCATTGATATAGGTACATGGAAAGCAATTGCACAATTTAAGCTATGTCTTCAAATAAAAATTGTGTTCTGGTTTAGAATCAAATGCAGAGAGAATTTTAATTATTTCTTTGTGGTTTTCTCTTTAAGTAGTAGAATAGAAAAAAACTTATAGAGACTCCAAAATGTAAGATTCATCAAAAAGATTTATAAAGTTATTAGATATATTGTCATCAGTTTTTTATTAATATTTTTATTTCAGCAAAAAGAGTTTTTGCTGCTGTTGTTTTTGAAATATATATAAACACTTCCCTTGAAACTTCTGCATCCTAAACACTGCAGCATTGTTCTAGGGCATGAGAGCCAGACAATAAAACTTCATATTAGGATTTTATTTTATTACTTATTTTTGTACAAGGCCCAAATGTAGGTGGTTTACAGAACAAAGGAAAATACACTAGATTTGGACAAAAGGGAAACCAACCAACAGCTTTCACTGTCCGAGATGAGTAAAAAGTATAATGGAAAGAGTCTGAATAAATAGTAAAAAGAAAATTAGATCTTTACACATTGTTTAATTTTAATCATTTGAAATACTGTTAACAGATTTAAGGTATTTTTTGAAATACAGACTTTTTAACTGCAAAAAAAAAAGCTGTCTATAAAATAAGAAAAATAAACCACTAAACAATGAACAAGTTAATAGAGTCTGACTCAGATCATTTTATTAGAGGACTGTTTCACATCTCTTTAATCCCATCCATTTTGAAAGCCTTCCATGCATTCCTCCTCTGTATTACTCAGGTCCATCCAGGGCTCAGACAGGAAGATTTGGAATTATTGCTGAATTAATCAGAACTTCACTTCATCCTTCTTTTGATTATTATGGCACTAACCTGCTGTTAACAGCAAGAAAAGAAGCCATGCCCAAGGTATTAATTTGGTATTGAATAAATCTGGGTCCCACAATATAGAAACTATGGAGTCTCTATAGTCACATGAGTTCCTATAGCCATATCAGATCAAAAATATCTATAAACATAATTTAGCTCACCTTCCTGCCATGCAAGTTTGTTCTCTCCAGTTTTGTTTTGGTTTTTTTAGTGTTTTGCCCAGGAAGTCTTAAATATCTCAAGCAGTGGGACCTCTTCCATTATTTCGCTTGGGCAACTGATCCCCAATCCAACAGATGTTCCCATTAGTAATGTATAGCTAAATGTATTTCTCAGTTCTTATTTTCTATGTACATATTACTCTAACATCATCCTCTGCAATTTATCTTGATCTCGCTTTTGGAGTTATCACCACAAAGAACTGCCTTTATCCTTATTTACACTCTACCAAAGATTTCAAGCTATTTGCACATTAATCTTCACAGATGTTTCGCAGAAGAGACTCACTTAAAATTTCCTTCCGTTTGGCCTTTAATATGTATTTTTTGCCTACTGAGAAGACACCTT
Source organism: Pelusios castaneus (assembly GCA_007922175.1). NCBI lineage: Eukaryota > Metazoa > Chordata > Testudines > Pelomedusidae > Pelusios > Pelusios castaneus. Next base: position 15,772,781 of record ML685763.1, read on the forward strand.
CTAGTAAATTTGGTAATGCAAATTATTCGCTGTTCATTAGCACGTGCTTTGTAGGGGCTCTGCCATGCAGGCTCTATATTTCTGTCCCAAATGACACCTAGCAGAGTCTAGTGTTAAACCAGTGTACAAGTGTTTATACTGATATAGCTTATTCTAGACCTTTTCTACACTTGGAAGAGTTTGCCAGCATTCATGTACTGGTAGAGCTATAACAAGAAACTCCTCTAGGAGATGCAGCTTATATTGATAAAAGAGATTTTTAGCTGCAATAGCCCAGACAAGTTCCCCAACCTATATTTATCTTACATAACAGCATTCACCAATATTTTGGCCTAGCACAGTGACAAACACAGCTTCTCCAGCTACTGACTGATGGGGAATGGTTGGGAAGGAAGACGCTGAAGGAAGAGAAAAAGCTATATATTTATAGACTCATAGGCTATGTCTACACTGAGAAGTTAGTTCGAATTAAGGAAGCTTAATTTGAACTAACTTAAGCCTTGGCCACACTAGGGCTTCCTTAATTCGAACTAATAAATTTGCTTATACTTTTTGAAGTAAAGGTTAATTCGAACTAGTTAGTTCGAATTAACCCAATGTGGTCATGTTAGTTTGAACTAAGTGCTTAGTTCGAACTAACCGGCACATTGAGCTCAATGCAATTGACTAATTTGAACTAAGCAAGTGCCATGCATGGCACTTGCTTAGTTTGAACTAAAATTTGCTAGTTCAAATTAAGTTAATTCGAACTAACTAAAATTAGTTCGAATTAGTTCGTTCGAATTAACTAATTCGAACTAACTTTGGTAAGTATAGACATAGCCATAAACTTTAAGGTCAGAAGGACCAGTACGATCATCTAGTTTAACCGCCTGCAAAATGCAGGCCTCAGGACCTCACCCACCCACTCCAAGAAATAAGCCACCAATCTATGACTGAGTTATTTACCTCCTTAAATCAAGATTTAATGACTTTAAGATACAGAGAACTATGCCCTGTGCTACAGAGGAAGGCAAAAAACCCCCAGAGCCCAGGACAATCAGCCCTGGGGGAAAATTCCTTCCTGACCCCAAATATGGCGATCAGTTAAACCCTGAGCATGTGGGCAAGACTCAACAGCCAGTTACCCAAGAAACAATTCTCTGTAATAACTCAGAACCCATCCCATGTACTCTCCCCTCTTAGGCCACTTGTATATCCACCACACGTAGCCAAATATCAGTCAATTTCCAAAATAGGCTAATCGTACCATCCCCTCCATAAATTTATCAAGCTCAGTTTTGAAAGCAGTTATGGTTTTTGCCCCCACAACTCCCCTTGGAAGGTTATTCCAGAACTTTACTCCTCTAATGGTTAGAAACCTGCACCTACTTTCAAGCCTAAATTTCTTGATGGACAGTTTATACCCATTTGTTCTGGTGTCCACATTGGTGCTGTACTCAAATAATTCCTCTCCCTCCCTGATATTAATCCCTCAGATATTTAAACAGTTGTCTTTATGCTTGCTGTAAAAATAAAGTAGAGAAACCTTTCTGCCAGCAGAACTGTGGCACTTTGAAAATGCTGATAACACAAATAATATGAGCAAGCCATCTAACCTGGCGTCCACCTGATCTGAAGCTCTGTAGGAGGCCAAACATTTCTATCCATTCCAATTGTAACAGTCAACCTCTTGTCTGAGTTATTTGACTAGAGAAAGTCTCTAAGGAAACGCAGAATTCTGTATATAGAAGCAGTAAATTCAGAAGGTCTGAATGTCAGTGTAATCTGTACTGAATAGTGAAAGGGTGACTGCCTTCATCATGGCAGTGCTTATGATGTTAAAGAGTTAAAGGTCAGATGAGTTTTACTGTCTTTTTTTAACTGAAATGTGGTTCTTATCACATTAGATAAATATATTTTTTTTTAAACTTTGTGGGACAGATGCAGCCCTGATCTCTGGCCTAAGCAAGCATATCTTCCATGGATTTCACAGGCTTTGTTGACTGAATATGGTGTTTTGTCTAGAACAAGGGGTTGATGGGTTCTGAGACTGGCATGTGCTACAAGACTTTTTCAAATTTAGATCGCTGGTTCCAATACAGCCTAGGGAGTAAACTGGCCACCAAAACTGGCTCTCTTTCTGGCAGCACAGCAGAGAGGCAAAGAACTGATGGACACGGAGATTGATGAACTCTTCTCTTAAGTCTAAAGCAAGTCCTTCCAAGGCAGAGTTGAGGTACATCGGAGGACAACATTGGGGAGCTCATGCTGCTACTAACAAGCTGTACCTGCCTCATGGACACATATAAGTCCTGAGGGTGGCTAGACTGGCACTTTTTACCTGTAAGCTATTCACAGCTGAATGAAAGAGCAGTTGCTTACAGATATAGACATGCAGGGAAGGTCACCGCCATCTAAAGATTCCTTTACAGTATCTCGCAGTGGGGCTAAGTGCCATTTTAATGGCCTGTGTGTGATAGTTTTTAGAACATAGTCCAGACTGAAGGTTGCAGATACAAGAGGATACTCAGGGATGAAGTGGCAAACAAGTGTGAAAATGATCTGTATCCTTCTGCTTACTCATCCTTAGTAGTGAAGGAATTTCTCAAAGGAAGAACCACAATGGATAAAGCTACTTAGGGGCCAGTAACCTAGTGCTTTTTACACTGCTGTGTGGAAGAACTGACTTTGACAATGGGACCCAGGCTCCTGTCCCAAGGACTGAGGTTTGCAGAACCATAGCATAGGTATGTGGAGGGGGAAGGACAGGAGTGCTTTCAATCACTCAACACTAACCTCTCCAGCCAATTAAGATGGTCCAGGAAAGGAGCACTGTTCAGCCTTTTCTTGATATAGTTCTTGAAAACCATTTCAGGTAAATAATCTTGTGACCACTGTGAGCGTGAGTAGAGGTGGATTTTCTAACTAGTTACTGAATGGCTGTTAAAAGGGCAGTGCCATCCCCTTCCATGTATGTTGCAAAAATGGGTTTTGAATTGATCTGTTTTTCAGTTACTGATCTTGTAAGATATTACAGGATCAGAGAAATGTGTAGTTTGGCTGTGTCCAAAAGCATTGTTTAAAAACATTGGGTCATCTGCTACCAAGATCAAAATGTTCAGGGAGTTGGAGGAAAGATTAGGAAAACTAAACGTGCAATACTTGTCTAAATGATAGCTAAGAAGGCCATGGCAACCATCTGCAAAATGTGAAGGATGTAAAGACCAAGGAGCGAGGAGAATTGTTTAGGTGGTCCAAGAATTTGTAACTAGGAGTAATACATTGGGAAATGGCAAAAAAGCTATTATGTGGAACAGGAAAATTTTCCTAAGAGTGATGTATGTGAAGTAGTCAAATTCCAAAGGGGTAGCCGTGTTAGTCTATTGTAGAAAGACAACAGAGTCCTGTGGCACTTTTAAAGACTAACAGATTTATTTATCGCATGAGCTTTCGTGGGAGAAAATCCCACTTCGTCAGACGCTTTGAAGATAGGAAAGTTACAGAGTGGGAGGAAATTAATGTCATACATTCCCCTGCATTTAATTTCCTCCCACTCTGTAACTTTCCTATCTTCAA
>ML685763.1:15776738-15801966 GCA_007922175.1 Pelusios castaneus
GAAGTGGGATTTTCTCCCACGAAAGCTCATGCGATAAATAAATCTGTTAGTCTTTAAAAGTACCACAGGACTCTGTTGTATGTGAAGTAGTTCCACTTCCATAAGAGCCCTGTTAGGCCTTGTCGCCAGGGTGGATTTTGTCAAATTTTCGCACCACAGCACTAGCATTGTACCTCCAGCAATGGTGGGGAATAGTAGGAATAGTATCAACCAGCACTTTTACCACTACACTGTCTAGACTTGTATCACGGTTTCTTGTGCACCCTTCACAAAAACAGTTTCTTATGAACTTTTAAAAGTGAAAAAATGAAGGGATGGCTTCACTTTCCTTTGCTCACATTTAGCTGTTGCATTCAGATCAGATACACATACTGCCATGCTGTGTGAAGGTCTGTTCCAGCTCCTATTGAAATCAAGGCTCTCCTTGTTTAATAAGTGTTTGGAAAGGCGTAAAAATTAAATAACCATTTAGATTTTTTAAGAAAGAAAAGAATATAGCATTTTTCAAAATCAGTCCTGCATGAAAGGGATGAAAACCAGCAGAAAAAGAAGATGGAAGAAGCCACTGGGACAATATGAAACTTACTTTGTGCTGAAACCAAATCAAGTATTTTCCAGTAGCCCAGTGTTTCATTGCCAAAATCAATGGGAGTTTTGTTCACTTCGATGCTCACTTCTGGCTTTAGCAGCATAAGAAAAGGTGACTAGAGTGGATTATTGTGGATACATTCACAGTATATCGAGTAGCTTTCTGTTTATTTTCCATGCTTTCATTATTCTTTCAGATTGTGTCATTGGGGTGCTTGACGGAGCTCCACTTACCACCTCCTGCTGGCCATCTAGGAAATTAACTCTGCAAGTTGCTGCACCCTCTCCTGGTAGTGCCTTACTCACCATCACTTCTGCTCCTGGACCCAGATCACTCTAAGGACTGCAACATGCTCTTCACAACACTACCCTCTGACTGTGGTACAGTCTGGGCTTCTCCACATCCCGAGGCTAGTGGTACAGACCAATTGTCCCACCACTTCCCTAGTGGCAACTGCACCCAGTTGTCTGCCCACTTCCCCAGTGGTGAATGGGGTGGACTTGGGCCCTCCCACTACTCCGGGCAGAGTTGTCAATCTGCATTTTAGTTTTTGCTAACATGAAGAGCCGAAGTTGATTGTTTTTAGTGACACGGTAAAATTTTTGCTGACCTCACTAAACACGACATAAACAATACAATCATTATAATCATATCATAGTGTCGCAATAATATCACACTTTGTCTATGTCTGCACTAGGAAAGTTGACTTTGTTAAGTCGACTTAATAAGGTTGACTTAACAAAGTCGACTTAACTTTTCTAGTGTAGGCACAGCCCCTTGTTGACCTTATTAAGTCGATTTAGGAGCTAATCCCTGTCCACACTGGCTTTAAATCGACTTAAGGAGTTGACTTAAGGCTTAAGCGACCTAAAACGAGGTGTTATTAAGTCAACTTAAGCTGTTATTAAGTTGATTTAAGGAAGTGCTTAAGTTGACTTAATAAAAGCCCAGTGTGGGCGTGGCTTTGTTTAGGTCAACTTAAGCCTCCTTAAATTGACCTAAGTTGCTGGTGTAGACGCACCCTTGGGGACACACAGTGGGGAAGGCTGGGGGAGGAGCAGTAGAGATCTCATGACAGGCATAATCAGGGCTCTTGGTCTCCAGGTACCATGGTCCATTGGTTGTATCTCCCCTCCCATCTTGGGAAGCACAGAAGGGTCTGCTGAACATTTTTCCCCTCCAGGTGCTCAATCACTGCAGCTGCTGGGTGCAGCAGCAGCAGCTGCCGCTGAAGAAGCTAGTCCGTTTCTATAATGCAGGCATCTTATAGTAACAATCTCTCCAGACTCTAGAAATAGCCTAGGCTAAGTGAAAAGGGGGGAGACTGAGTTAGAGGGAAGGACTTGTGGAAGTTAGCATATGGCGGGAAGCTTGAGTTATAAACAAAACTTTTTGTTGTTTAAAAACATGAGGAGGGTTTTGCAATCCCAACAGCGAGTCCGATTCCAATCTGACATGGCACGCAGTGGGACTTGCCTGGGGCTTTGCTCAGGATCTCAGGGTGCCCTGAGCAGCCTCCATCCCAGAGCCACTCCGCTCCCAGCCAGCGTACCTGAGCCAGCTCTGCACCCACAGGATAGTGTCCTGACCTCAGATGATGCTGCCCCCTAAAAAGTTTGGGACACAGGCCCTGCCCCCACACTGGCCCCAGGCCTGAATCAGCTCACTGCACCAGTGGCCACTCTCTGCACTGGCTCTAGCCCTGGCCCCAGTCTGGCTGGTCTGCCGCTGGAGGCAGCATGGCTGTCTGGGGCGCAGCATAGCTTCCCGCCCAGTCCCCAGAGCAGAGCGACAATGCATGAGCCCGCCCCACACCTGGGGCAGATCAGCTGGCCCAGGGACAGGGCAGGAGTGTGGAGCCTGGCCTCTGGCCCAGGGTGCTCCCCCTCCCAGTACCAGCAGGGTGGGGGATCTCCCAGCACACACCTCCAAGCCTCACCAGCACTGAGCAGGGCAGCGAGGCGGGAGGAAGGGGGGGCAGATCAGGCAGGGACATTAGGTGCTGCCCCCCCTTTAGGGCAGGGTCCAGGGCTTCAGCCCCTATAATGCTTGCATTAATCCAGCCCTGTGTGTAATGTCAACCTACACACTCCTGTATCTAGCCTACTTGATGGATAACTACCTGACTGGCTTCATTTTATTAATTCAAGATGGTTTTGTTACTATCATAATAGATTTATTTACTATTGTGCATGGTTAGTCTGTACAATAAATTGCCTAACTTTCACCTTATGGTGGAACTGCACAAGCATGACTAAGCACAGACTTTGGCCAACTGATGTGATGGGTTTTTGTTTGTTTTTAATAAACGGAAACTTAAAATAAAGGCCTGGATCCTCTGGCAAAAATCACTGTAGTTCTGTTGTAGTCAAATAGAGCTGTGGAACTGTCCTGAAGTAGGGGAGCACATTGGACACCCTCTCTTGTTTCTTATATTTCATTGTAATTCTATAGGTTTGGTGAGGACACTAAATGGCTTGAGAGATGGGAAATAGGACATGGAACTTTTCTTTATCATGATTTTAATGACCAAATAACCAGATCCATAATGACCATAAGTTTCTACCATCTGATGGCTGTTAGGTGAGAACTAAGCTTGGTTGTTTTCCTTCAGTGTTTAGGAGCTGATCCTGTGCCCAATGAAGTAATTGGCCAAATTCCCATTGACTTGAATGTCACTTTTCCTTAGTGGAAAAGTAGTATAGACAGCATTTCCACAACTAATACTAACTGACTGTCACAAGAGAGAGGCCAAGGACTGGATGCAAGTTTGATTCAGTATCTGTGGCTTGGGACTATCTTTACTAAAAATCAAGGATAAAATACTGAATTGCCACATCTTCCCCCCAACAGGCCCGGCTGAGATCCATTGGTGAGGTGAGGAGAAGGGGGCAATGTACACAGCTCATGCATGTACTGTATCTGTTCTGAGGATAAAAAGAGGTCAGTTTTCAAAGGTGTAGGCCCAGCACTTACCATGAACATTACATTTTGTTAGTTTATTTGATAAATGTGTAATATTTGGTGTACTTTAAAATAAACTAAGAAAGATAAGAAAATACTACATAGAGATGGGGGGGTCAATCCTGAAACTCCAAACTGAGTACCTCTAAAATTTGGGGAGGTTGGTATCTGGGCCTGAAATTCAGAGCTCCAGATCCATAGACACAAACACCATATCCTTAGAGCCTGCAAATCTGTGCATATCAGCTCTGGAAATCTATGGATGTGGATATCCTTAGACCAATTTTTGCGGATGGCGGATTGAATGTGGATCTCATAGGTAGGGAAGCAGCTATCTCCAGCTCATAGCTTTTGAGGCTGCTTCCCCGCCTTTGAGATCCACATCCACAAGAATCAATTTAAACCTCAACGCGCTATCCACATTCCACAATCTATCTTTTCTATGACATCTGCACCCATACAGCACCCTTAGCCCTGGGCCCCCCAATCAGTTGTTCAGTGCTGGCCCCTGGGGTAGGCTGCCAATCAGCTGTTCAGTGCCTCCCCCATAGGTCACTGATCTCCTGTTTGGTGCTTCCCTTTCCCCCAGCAGGACACCAATCAGCTGTTCAGTGTCTCTGTCCGCATCATGGGCCACCAATCAGCTATTTGGTGAGGTTCAGCTGTTACATGGGGCCTCCTGGCAGCCACTGATCAGCTGTTTCCCGGGGCCCCACCAATCAGGTGGAGGAGCTTGCCTGGGGAGCCCAGAGCTATTGGTGCTGTGTGGGTGCAGATGTCATAGAAAAGATAGACTGTGGGTGGTGAGTTGGGTGTAAATTGATTCTCATGGATGCAACTCAGATGTGGATCCACATTTTTGTACCTGTGCATATGCAGCTTGGGCCCATCTTTGTACAATACATATGATGCACAAATTGCACCTAACACACAGAAACTGTCATATTAACATTTTCTCAGGTAGGAGCCATGGGGTTGGTCATGACACAAAATGAAAATATAAATCTCAAACAGTTAAGGACACAAATCTCCACCCACATTCAACAAATACACTTTCCAGCACAACTGATCTGTTTGAACTATCCATGTTGCGTAGGCTAAATTTGTACAATTAAGTCTAAACCTTTCACACTTTCTCTTTTAACCCATTAGAATTATTTACCAAAAAGTTTGTAAACATTGCGCAGACATGTCCACCAATAAAGCAGCCACATCTGAAAGCTGCTTTAAAATTAAACTAAAATCTTCCATTTATTGACCTCCCTCCCACAAGCTATTGACTTGTCTTGAAACTGTCAGTCCCTCATATTTCATTCCTTGCAGCCACCTTAAATCCCCTGTCTGACATTTTAAATGCACCATGTAGGTTCCAATACACATTTCACAGAAAGAGCTATTATAAAATTCCTGACTTTTCTTGTTTGCATGACAAAGAGAGAATGGCAAATCCTGCAATTGGAGCAGATAATCGCTGTCCTGTGAAAAGCCTACAATCCACATCCTTCAACTATGTTTGCTCAATAATTTTATTTTACATGTAGAGCCTATAAATCTGGTTCCAATACACATTTGACAATCAAGAGTCTTCAGTCTAATAGACTGGACATCAGCCATGAGAGAAATCACTGTTTGATCAAGAGATCTTTGCTGCTGAAGGATCTACCAGTCACTTTCACTTTCTATATTAGCACTTGTTTGAATAGCTCTTACTAGTGACTACCGACATGAATGATGGCTGGGTGGGCCAATAAGGGATCCAGGATCAGGCCCTCTGACTGGTTCAAATAACAATCTGAATGCCTGGACTATAACTATTTTAGAGCTAGTGACTCTCCTCGGTCCCAGAACGTCTCCAAATTCAAGGTTACAATGAGTTTATCACTGGGAATGATTTGCTGGGAAAGTTGTATGTCTGAGGAAAGATTTTATCAACTACGGTCTTGGTACTGTCCTTCTCTCAGATACGACTCATTGCGAATGCTATGCCTGTCTATATCCCTGTCATTATGTAACTGAAAAGATTATGTCCCGACAGATCAGTGTTCAAAATTCCCATCACTGCATTTAAATTGTGATGCAGTGTGGAATGCTGGAAGGAAAGCAGGAAGAGGCCCAATTCCTACAAACACACCTTACAACATAAGTCATGTAAGTAGTCCCATTGAAGTCAGGAGTCTCAGAGTTGTCTGAATCTATATTTTGTAAACCACTGAGCATACTGATGTTCAGTGCTTAAATAAATTAATTAGTGTCTAATATCATACTTAATAAATAGACTTTAAATATCTCCAAATTGTGGTTTGGTAATCTGGTCATAGATCTGCATTTTATGGCTTATCTTGTTCATTAAATCATAATGGAGAATGTAAAGCTATCCAGAGAACTACTTATGAAAAGCCTTTTGAGAAAATTTGGGCAGTTACTAATGTGATGTGGCATTCTCAAAAGATGCTATTCCCTTCCTTCACACCCTTGCAGCAGTAGGCTGTGATGCTCATGTTTATTTAAACTACAGATGAGCCTAAAGCGGGTGGTTTGATTTTGGTTTGACAGAACCTCAGCAGTTGGGTTCTTAATCCAGGACCTATTCAGGGAGCCCCAAGGGATTTGGTTACATTGTTTCAAGTTTATTTTGGTTCTAGAGACAGGCAAAACCAAGAAGAGTTTTTGAGAGTTCAGGCTCCTGGTATCTGAAGATGGGTACACATATCAGGTCTATCTACAATTAGAAGAAATGTCATTGTCACGTGACTTCACTGTCTGAAAAGAATGAAACTTTAGAACTCGTGCCAAAAATGTCAAATTACTCAAATATTTCATTGATCAAGATGTTACTTTTCAATTCCTTCCTCGTGGGGCTTGTTGCCACGGACTAGACTTCCAGTTGTTATGCAAGCAAATTCCAGGGAAGCAAATGATATGGATTTCAAAGCTGAAAAGGTATCTTAAAAAACAATAACCTGACTTTCCAGATTAGCTTTGTTTCATCTGCTGTTAAAATTGATTTGGCTGAAGCAATACGAAAGGTGCAGGGGACTGTTGGGTGGACAGTATCCCCCATAAGCAGCGAGTTTGGTTTCGAACAGTGCTAAAGGATAATCTGTATTTGTATAATACAGCATTTTTTCAAACACAAGCTATATTCAAACCTACAAGACATAAAATTGAGGACCCTTTTCTAAAATTTAAACCCAGTACATTTTCAAAATGTTTTGCTTGATTTACGAGGCGATAAACTTTGTAATTTTGTGATTCTTTAGCACTGAGAATAGGCGTAGTACAGTCCACAATGATAAAAGCAGACTGCCTCAAAGACCTTATCATTTAGAATTAAATATTTTTAACATTTGTATCATTCTGAGGCTGAACTTTCATCTGTCCAACTGATGTATTATGCATCTGAACGATATTGTCTGCTATTGTCTGGTTGCGAGCTGTTTGTGGTAGGAACTGTGTCTTCCTGTGAGATGTACATAAATGATAAAAGTTTTCCTCTGACTCAGAAGGAGCATGAGACATTTCAGACCATTAAGTGCTTCCGAGGGCAAAACTAAAAAGGGAGTTAAAAAGTATGGAAACCCTCTTCCAACTTAAAATAATGGGAGACTTTTCTAAATATTTCTTGTATTAACTTCACAGCACATGAAGGTGTTAATACGCCTTGTTACTATCAACGTGAGAGTATCCCTTTCAAGTCCTCTGCTTCACCTCCACTTGTGGAATTTGTTGTGCCAGTGGGACTGGACTTGCTATAAAAATCCAGCACATTAGGTCCCTTTCCCATTCAGGCAACTTGTTAGCTTGAAGAGGCCTCTGATTCTGCCCAAAGCAACCTCCAGGGAGAGTGATCAGTTAGTTCATCCGTTCTGACAAGCTGTTTGGTGGCTGACAGAGGATGAGTGTGAGGCTTGGCTGGATAGTCTGTGTACTCTGCCTCGCCTCCACTGCCCGTGGATTCAGCCAGAAAGAGCTCAAGGAGGCTTTGCTGCAGAAACTGGGGCTCTCTGAGGTTCCAAAACTTCAGAAAAGAGACCTCGTGAATCTAGTTATCCCAGATCACATAAGGAACAAATACATCTCCATGCTGAAGCGCCACCGAGTGAAGAGAAGAGCCTTGCCAAGTTTGGCTGGCATCCTGAGAGGAATCCCAGGCAATGCAGGTAACAATGCTAGAACTATTGCAATTAGTTTAACAAAGTCCAGATCCAAAAATCCAGTGAACTGGGGGGACATTCAGATTCAGATATGTATCCAGACTTTCTGGATTCAAAGTTTATCATGGACTGAAATAAACTATGGTGCCAACTGCCAATTTGAGAAAATTTTGATTTGGATTTGTTTCTGGAGCTGGACTTTACAGTTTAGGACTCTTCTCTATTTATAATTATGTGGATAAAATAGATGTGCATAAAATAATGGTGGTTGAAAGACTAAAGCATAATGGTCATTGCAATTGAAATTAGAGCTTGTTGAAAAGTGGGTTTTATTACTATAGAAAATTTTGGCAAAAGTTAAGAAAACAATTTTTCATCAAAAATCCAACCCCCATCCATTTCTGGCTAAAAATTACAAAAAAATATCAGTTTTCTTTTTTTTTTTCACCACCACCACCAAAAAAAAAAAATCAAAACATTCTGAGGAAAGCAAGTATTTCCCATGAAAAGCTTTGTTTAGACAAAACTATTTTCAGTTGGAAAAATGTTCTACAGAAAAGCATTGACTAGCCTTATATGTTATATTAATGCTCTTTATACACAAAATCTCTTAAAATCTGCTCAGTGTTCAAAAGATTTGCATCATTTTCCGGGGCAGTTATTGAAAGCCAGTTATCTTTTTAAAACTTTCCAACAGGCTGTTTTCATACAGAGATCTATAAAATAAAAAAAATGCCCTGCCATTGGTGGTTTTGAATTGTGGGAGAAAAGAAAATACTAACTTCTTAGGTTCCTTTCCAGGTTACAGGTATCCATGCAGAGGGAGATGATGAGGGAATTTACAAGTAATTGTTTCAGCTATGCATTAGAAAAGGTGTGTTTAGTACCTGTCTAGGGACTAAGTGGCCATTCTTTGGAGCATGAGATGAATGTGTTTTGGTGATTAAGAATGAAAGGGAAATCTTAGGGCTTAGCTTGGGTGCTGACCCAGGCTTCCTTCTTGTTTCCAATGAAAACAGATATTGCAGGAGAAGTTCTCTATTCTGATGCCACACGCCAGAATCTGGTCTTTGACATGGAAGGGAGGATACCTGAAAACAGTGAAGTGACAATGGCTGAACTAAAACTTTTCAAAAAGCCCCTGGACAGAAGGAACATGCCTACCAAGCAATCCCACAGGCCGGTCACTAACGCCAGAGTCAGCGTGTACTGGGTGCAGATCCAAGCTGATGGCACCAACAGATCTTCCTTGATTGATTCCAGGTAAGAAATGACCCTTTAATTTGGATACAGCTGCATTTTAGGGACTTGCTGTTACTGGGCCTGATTCGGATGTCACCTAAACTTGCCTAAATCAGAAGAAACTCCAGTCAACCCATGAAACTACAGCTGTAAACAAGTGGTGTGAGATCAGAATCTGACCCATAGCCCTCACTGTGGCACAATTTCCATTCAAGTAAAGATGGTGGGCTCCAGCTCTCCATTCTCTTTTAAGTCCATAATGACTTGGTAAGAGCCAAGGCATCTTTATGTCTTAGAAAGATTGCAACTGAAAGCTATACATTATAATACAGTTAAAAACTGCAATTGCACGTAACAGTTCTAGTCTGCCACAGCCTTTTGGCTCATTCATATCTCTCTTTTTCTCCCGCTCTATTTCCTATTTTGAAAATGGTGATTGCTGGCTTTTCTTCTTTTGAAGATTTCTTTCATTGGTCACTATACATGGGCTCTGATTCTGTACCACTGAAGTCTAGTGCTTCGCATTGCAGTTAACTTTAGTGACTTTCTGTGCAGAACTTTATAGACTCAATTCAACTCCAGCAAAAACAGATGTAAAGACATTGCTTTTTAAAGGGTCTGTAACTGTTTGTCTCAAGGCAGAATATGGACCTGCATTGTCAAAGCTCTGTACAAATAATAATGAATGGACATAGTAGTTCTTTAGTTAGTACTTCATCATTAGCTAGAGTAGTAAATCTCTTGAAAATAATTATTTTGATTAAAGATTAATAATAGCTATCCATTAAGAATTATTGAATAGTTAGGGCACGTGGCAAACTAGAGGGATTAAATTTATCTCTGCTGTAATACCATTGGTGTTAACAGAGTTTCACCAGGCATTATCTAGCTGAAGACATCTATGAGTTTCAAGTCCTGTGCCTTCAGTTCCCTGAAATGGACCCTTCTTCTTTGTTCCTATCTTGTCACACAGGTTGGTTCCAATAATGGAGTCTGGTTGGAGGAATTTTGACGTGACTCAGGCTGTACATTATTGGCTAAAAGCCAAGAAGCCAGGACCAATGCTCTTAGAAATTTGGATAGAAGGAGAAAGGTTGGGCAGCTATGCCTCAGAAATGGCCAAAGTCGTGAGGTTTACCTCTCAAGACCCTTTGGATAAAGCCCTGGGCAAACCCGAGCTGGTGCTTTATACTCTCAACCTAGAAGAATATGGGTATGTGTCAAATACAACTGTATGGTGTTTTTGGTATTGGGTTGCTAATTCATAATGAAGATAAAATTTCAGGCAAAGCTTGGATGGGAAGATTTGGTTGCAAAACTCAGAGTGGGAAAGTAAAACTGTAAGAAGACCTCAAAGTTGCATATTAAGGTTAATAATGTGTCATAATTAGAAGTGAAATGAGCCACAAAATTTGGACAAAGATCTGGTTCCAAATTTTCCTAAAATTTGGACCATTTGTACATGGGGATTTAATGAGGCCCATTCTAGAGCTAGGGACCAGCTGTGTTGTTCAGAGCTAGATCCAAACTACCCCAAGTGGTTTTGGCTAGGGTGTCTCGTTGTAATATATTTTACAAGTACTTATTCAGACCACAGAAACAGAGAGAGAGTAGAGGAGACAAACCTATCTGGGCTGAAAGTATTGAATTTTTAGAGCCAGAAACAGAAGGACTGATTGACTACTGCCTTGTATAGTCATTTAAAACAAAAGCAAAGTAAATGCAAGGGTTTGCAAAACACTTCTGTTCTGATGTGATAGCATTTCACACTTTGTACAGTGTAAATGACTACATAAGGTACAGAGCAAAGGAGAGTCGGGCCCCGAGAATCAGATTTCCCCGTTAGAAATAAATTTTTGTAAGTGGAATACTAGGAAATTCCTGTCTTGTCAAGCCTTTCCTCTCCCCAGTTTTACTGAGCTCATTTCTGTACTTAAATACTTGAAATAAGAATGGGTCTGAATCCTCCTCTTGGATTGAAACATTCTTGAATGCCAGGGGCAGAGAGGTAATCCAGAGCCAAGTTTTGCAGCTCTGACCCTTCATCAGTCTTAATGGCTATGTCTACACTTGTAAATTTAGGTCGACTTTAGCTAAGTCGACTTAGCATGTCTACACCTAAATTTAAAGTCGACGTTGGGGGGAACTTACAAAGTCGACCTAGAGCATCCACACTGGATGCCTAGGTCGACTTCTAGGGGCTAGGGGGACCTAGGGCAGGTCCACGGGGGCACCCCTTGCCCAGTGCCGGGGGCTCAGCCTTTGCCCCATTGTACCTGGGTACAATGGGGCAAAGGGGGACAGGGACCCTGGCAGAGCATAGGGGCAGGGTGAGCAGGGCTGTGCCCTGCCCTGTGGGGGGGCATGCAAAGCTCCCCCTTTGCCTCCCCAGCAGGGAGAGCAGTGGTGGAGTCCTGGAGTAGCCCTAAGTCGACTTAGGGCTACTCCAGGTCTACACTGGCCTAAGTCGACTTAAAAAAGTCGACTTTAGGCTTAATTTGAATTAAAATGAGATTTAATAAAGTCGATTTAATTTTCATTAACTTGCTTAAGTCGACTTAAGGAAACTGTAGTGTAGACGCAGGGTAAATTAAGTCGACTTAAGCAAGCTTAAGTCGACTTAATTTACAAGTGTAGATGCACCCAATGAGAGAGACTGTTTCTCCCCTCACCCTTCTTCCATCTTTCATCGTTTTTTGACTTTGCTTTTTGATAGGGGGCCTGGAGACTGCAAGGAGGAAACTGTGACAAAGAAACACACGTGCTGCCGGCAGGAACACTACATCAACTTCCGAGAACTGACCTGGACTCAGTACTGGATTATTGAGCCGGCGGGATATCAGGCCTACCTCTGCATGGGGGGTTGCGTGCGGGCCAATAGCCTGTTGCGCCACTTTGGCTATGGGGAAAGAACCTGTGCTGTGGCGGAGAGCTCCCCCCTTCCCATGATGTACCTTGTCAAGAAGGGAAACTACACGGAAATCGAAGTGGCAGAATTTCCGAACATGATTGTAGAAAAATGTGGCTGTGTTATGGATAACATAGCAGTGGTGTAGAACAAAGCCATGTGGGCAGGGCCTGGCTGCTCTTGCGTGCGGGAGGGGACCATCCCAAGTCCTTCCCTTCCTTACAGTGCCAGAGGCAGAGGCAGGCACAATCTTGGAGCTTGCACTCCGTGTGCAAGGTGCAGGCAAGTGCTGCCATCAACCCTAGATGCTGCAAAAGGGATCACAGTCATGGCTTAACATCCCTCCCTGGCCCTTCATGCCAACTGGCCGTCAGGGCTAGCACAAAGGACCCTGCACCCTTTAAAGGGCTTTGGGAATAGCTAGAATTACGATTGCTCCCACGGGGAATTGTGCCTGCCTGTGTCCTCTGCAGACAGTGTGACTCCGGTCATTGGCCCCAGTGTGGTGCCCCTCCATGTCCATCACGCATGCAGCAATAGCCGATAAAGACAGTCCATATAGAGGTATTTTGCTGCCCTATGTACTTTATAAATCTGAAGCTTGGCTCTTTCTTTACAACAGTTTTGCATCAGTGTAAAAAACTTGCACTGACTTCAGTGGAGTTACTCCTGATTCAGTGGAGTTACTCCTGTAAAAACAGACTCAGTGAACACCTGCAGAGGAAAGCAGAAAAGGCAGTGACGTTTTCCAGCTGAAGACTGTTGAGCTGAACAGTTAACCATGTTTTAAAATCTGGTGCTCTGTAATTTTGTCTGTGTGTCAGTCTTGACCATATGAACATATTTACTGTGAATCACAAACCAGAAGCACTTAACTGTAAATACTGTACAATGCAAAACTGTCTATTTCTCCCCTTTGTGCCATGAGCCAAGAAAGCTTTCTGCCAGAAGGTCAATAAACATAACTTTAGGGTCTGATCCTTCAATCCCGAAGTCAATGAGAGTGTTGGGTGTAAAGACCGCTTATGGGTTGATTAAGGGTTTCCAGGATTGCGCTCTTATTTTCAAGATGTATATCACAATCATTCCAGAGTAGAGATTTTTTTCTTCAGTCTCACATATTTCGAAACACTAGGAAAACAATAAAAGCATAAAAATAAAATGTTGATGTCTTTTGTTGGTAGCTCTTATGAGCTAGAAGGGTGTTTTGCTGTGGGAAAGATCAGTGAGAAATCTACATTCATGTAAGATATACCTGTAATGCCTAGACAAAATATACATCTGGTAAACGTATATGCATCTATCCTATATTTCTCTATGAGCTAGATTCTCCTCTCAGTAATCAGTATGGAGTAACCCCATTGAATTTAATGCAGTTATTCCTGCTTGTCCTCAATCTGAATGAGCTTGGAATCTGGATGCATGCATATACATGATGACTTTTTACATGGCTATCTTTGTATTCACACAGGAGTTGGGTTGAGCCGGTAAGTGGTAACACACAGCACAAGTGCTTCTCTCATGACTCCATTGTGTCTACAAAATTTAAGCTTTTATTTTCTTTTAAAGGGAAGCTTTAAATTCTTCTGAAAGGCAAAAGAAAATCTTCTGGAAAGGGGAAGCTGACTACACTGAATAAAATGCAGAAATAGGACACATTTAATTTATGCCAATAAGGAAATTAGGGCCTGATTCTGCAGATTTGTGCCACGGCTCCCTGATTGACTTCAGCAGTGCTCTGGGAGGGCATAAAGGGCTATTAATATGGATCACATTGCAGGATCTAGGCCCAGTTTCTTAAATGTCTTCCAATGTTAGTCAGCAGTGTAAAAGACAATGGCATATTAAAAATATAAGCAGCTTTTATCTTAATAGAATCCAACTAATAGATACCCTATGCTCTAACTGTACAAATACAAGATTCTTCATCAACTTGCTCCAGATTCACATCAAGATCACTTGCTCCAATTCACATTACATTGGTCTTCACTGTATGTTTACTTCAAGTTTGACCTAAAATATCAATTAAACCTTGAGTTTTGTCCTAATTTTTCAAACATTAGAAAGACAGTCTCCACTTAAAAATCATCAGTTAATAAATGCAGCTCCACATGGCTCTGTGGAGTTACATAGGGGTAAAACTGATGTAACAGAAGAGACTCAAGCCCTGAGTATAGGAAGATATTATAAAATTTTCTGCATTTCACTAATACCTGCTGGTCTCTAGGATCTGATCCTGCAAATGCTTACACACGTGTTTAACATTAAGCACATACATAGTCCCACTGAAATCAATTAGTCAATTTAATGTAAAGCATGTGTGTGTTTGCAGGATCCGGGCCTTGCTGACTATCATGAGGTTTTGTGCTGGAACTCACTATTATTGTACCCGAGTTAAACCTAATCTTGAATGTCATAATAAGATTTGGGCTCTTGAGCTGTACTTCTAAGATGATGAAATGTGCAGAGCTGGCGTTCCTAATAGCACTCTGTAAAGAAATTTGTTGTACAATTGTTCCCTCATTTAAACAGTAGGAAGGCATTTTCCCCTCATGCATGTATGACCTTATTAGAGTAGAGAGAAGGTTGCCCAACTTGTGTATTTACATTATTTTGTTTTAATATTTTGGAAGGAAAAAACAAAAAAATAGATGTTTTCATACCACATTAGATATGATTTTTTTTTATTAATTAAATTGCCCTTACTGTCTTTGATCCTCAGATCTGTTACTGTTTTAAGCTATGTAGCTCTGTTGTTTGCTTTATGAATCTACAATGAATAAATATGTTAGGCTCTATATGTGCCACAGGGCACTTTGTTTGTTTTACCATTACTATGATAAGTCATAACCTTATCTTCTGGTTTTATTTTTTCTCCTCTTTATTTACTTATTGCATTTGGCAAAGTCCCGCAAACAGTGTCTGACACTTAGCCTCTCAGGACTGGTCCTAAGTGGTAGTCTAAGTAGAATGGTAAATGCCCAATCCACATCTGAACAAAGATGGCAATCAGTGAAGGTCCACTAGGTTTCTACAAAAAACAGGTGGAAGTCTGGGAAAGGAGAAGGAGAGACAAATACAGAGAAGAAAAAATTCAAGCGGAAGTAAGCAGTTTTCAAGACACTGTGTGATTCTACCAGCGCAATCATATTTTTAAAGAGCTATTTAACCTTATCTTTATACAACATTTTACATTTGATGTGAATGTCTTTCTTGTGAAAGGAGAGGGACTGACAGAGAGGAATCTGTCAATCCAATTCAGCTATTCACAGAACATGGGCAGCAACTGTTCAAAGGCTACCTTACCTTACATCAATGTGCTTCAGCAGTGAGCTGCAGGGACCGCCTGTAGAGATGAGTGGGGGAGGGGAAGTTCACTCTATAAGCTCAATCAATCTTTGCCCTCTTTAGTGGGACACTCATGATCGGTATTTGTTGTGCAAGCTTTTTGTAACACAGACATCAGCCCCCTAGTCTTTGTCAGGACATAGATTGCCATAGCTAATATGATAATGGCTCCTAGGGAAATGTTTGAGATAGATACTGAACTGAGATCCATTGACTTATTAGTATAAAACACCAATCAACTGATTTGAATATTTTTGGTCACCATCAACCTGGGCTGTATTCAAACAAAGATTCCATAACCCCTTTCTAGTACCCACACCATCCAGTCATACTACAGAGGGAGCATGATCTAGTTATACAGCATTGTGAGGATTTATTTTGTTCCTGATATACTTTAAAAAAAACCAAAAACCCTCCTTGTTCTGCTGGGACCTGTCAGCCGGTGATCTTTCCATGATGTTAGTTTTTCAAGTTTTTACCTGTTATTATTTCTATTTGATTTATTGATTGCTATCTATTTCACCCTTTTCCCGTGTATTATATACTTACTTACAGTGTAGATCAGTTTACTCGAGATCGGTTTACCCGCAAATTCGTTTAACACACGCTAGCGTCATGTCCCTCAAAGCTACCAACTTAACACGTGGAACTTGTTAACATGCAGTATTTAAAACTGCACTGTAGCGCTAAATACTTTACATTCTCACTCACTGACCTAAAATCGAAAGTTGGCCTAAGCACAGAAACGTGCTGTAAGACTTATTAGCGCTTCTTTTTCCTTTTCATCACCATTTTGGTAAGACATATCACGCTTAATCATGTTGTTACGCAACATATAATGTATATTTTTGATTCGTTGTAATTAAGTGCAATACTGTAGATATTTTAGCATAGGCCTTCGTTTATGATGGCAGGAGTCAAGCATCAGCGTTAGTACACTGTTGCAGAAAAATTAGCAGCTGTAGATCGGGTACATAATGGTGAAACCCAAGCCAAAATTTCTAGAGATCTTGGGATTGCCAAATCAACTCTACAAGGTTGGATAAAAAATTAAACAAAGCTGCGCAGTTTTGTACAAAACGTAGATTCTGAAGTGGGCCTGGAGCGAAAACGCGCATGTTTTTGGCAAAGCCTGACATAGGCAAAGCATTGCACACATGGTTTGTCCAAGAGAGAGCTAAGGGAACGCCGCTAAGTGGTCCAATTCTCCGAGTCCAAGCAACTAAGTTTGTACTTTAATGGGCGATGAAACATATCAAGCCAGCAAAGGCTTTATAAGCCGCTTTAGAAGTCGCCACGGTATTTCTCAAGTTAGCATTTCTGGAGAAAGCCGATCAGCCGATGAGACTGCTGCCAACGAGTTTCCCGCCAAATTAAAAACTATAATAGAAACTGAAAATTATAATGAAGAACAAATATACAACTGTGATGAAACCGCTTTATTTGAAAAGCTTTTGCCGAAACTTTAGCTTAGAAATCTGAAACTCATAAAACAGCAGGCTTTAAAAAAAAAAAAAAAAAGACTGGGTCACTCTTTTATTTTGTACGAACAAGACGGGCAGTCACAAGCTCACACCACTTCTCGTTGGTCGGTTCAACAACCCTCGGTGCTTTAAGCACCTTAACAAAGCCAAATTGCCTGTCATATACGCCAGCAGTAAAAATGCTTGGATGACTAGAAGCATTTTTGAAGAGTGGTTCCACAACTCTTTCATTCCAGCTGTTTGTAAACATCTTTGCAAGAAAAAACTCGAACCTAAAGCACTGTTGCTACTTGACAATTGTCCAGCCCATCCTTCCGAATTATTGGTATCAACCAACGGACAAATCCGTGTTCAACACAACATCAAAAATCCAATCCTTGGACCAGGGGATTATTCAAAATTTTAAAAGTAATTATCAAGATGAGTTGGTTTCAGAAATGATTTTGTGCGAGTTGTCAAGCGTTTCCAAATTCCTAAAAGAACTAAACATAAAAGAAATCATTTATTTGGTGAAAAAAGCTTGGGATGGCGTGAAACAAAAATCTATTGAGAATTGCTGGACGAAGGCTCTTGGGCCAGCCTTTTCTGTCACTGGTTCTGCCTCTGAAAACCCAAATCATACTGATTCAGAATTCGAAGGGTTTTCAGAAGAAGACATCCTGCTAACAAAAACACAAACAAAGGAAGACAAAGGTAAATTTCTTTTTCAATTACTTAAAGACTTCAATTTAGACACATTGCCTGAAACCATAAATGAGTGGCTAGAACTAAACAAAAATGGCTCAGC
Organism: Pelusios castaneus; assembly: GCA_007922175.1. Taxonomy (NCBI): domain Eukaryota; kingdom Metazoa; phylum Chordata; order Testudines; family Pelomedusidae; genus Pelusios; species Pelusios castaneus. The sequence continues at coordinate 15,794,215 of ML685763.1, forward strand.
TACAGAAGATCTGACAGAAGAAGAAATAATTGCAGGTTGTGAGGCTGGGTCGGACTGCGAAAATGATGAGGAACGATTACAGGAAGAAGGAGTAGATGACAATGATGGGTGCGTCTACACTTGTAAATTAAGTCGACTTAAGCTTGCTTAAGTCGACTTAATTTACTCTGCGTCTACACTACATTTTCCTTAAGTTGACTTAAGCAAGCTGCTTAAGTTGACTTAAGGAAAATTAAGTCGACTTTGTTAAACCTCGTATAAAGTCGACTTTAGTCTTAAATCGACTTTCTAAAGTCGACTTAAGCCAGTGTAGACCTGGAGTAGCCCTAAGTTGACTCTAAGTTGACTTGGGGCTCTCCAGGACTCCCCCACTGCCCTCCCTGCCGGGGGAGGTGGCACAAGGGGAGCCTGGCATGCCCCCCCCACAGGGCAGGGCAGAGCCATGCCCACCCTGCCCCTATGCCCTGCCAGGGTCCCTGTCCCCCTTTGCCCCATTGTACCCAGGACGCTCTAGGTCGACTTTGTAAGTTCCCCCATAAGTCGAATTAAAATTTAGGTGTGGACATGCTAAGTCAACTTAGCTAAAGTCAACCTAAATAAACAAATGTAGACCTAGCTGATGAGAATTATGTTGAAAAAGACAAAATTTCCCATTCAGAAGCGCTAAATGCTGCCGAAACTCTTGCACAATATATGGGAGGAGCACGATGTGGAAACTATCCAAATTTTACACCTACGCCGGATGATCGATTTCGTGAAGAAAAAGAAAGCCAAGGCCAGGAAACAGCAGAATATAACATCGTATTTCATAAAACATCCATCCCAGCAAGATGAACCTGCGGACTACATAAACTTTGTATAAGCGCCTCTTGGATTATGAATTCTCTGGACTTGATGTGGAATCATGTAATATGTCCTCTATGGTAATAAATATACAAAACGGAATCCACTGTGTTTATTATTTTCACTCCTTTCTATCAAAGTGTTCATGGTTCAACAAACATTGATTCTTACATTTGTTTCAATAATTTTATTATGTTGCTGTGATTTTTGTGGTTTTTTTCATATTAAAAATTTTGCATATTAAAAATTAGATTATACATTTTTGTTTATATTTTTAATTTTGCTAAACGAAATCAAGTTACGGTAGCTGGGTAGCCCACGTTGAGATGGGCCTTCTGCACTGTGTATGGATTTCAGCATGGTCCCATTTACAAATGGTCTGTTTTACATGCCGTCCTGATGGCTTGTCTCCCTACAACCGCACGTTAATCGATCTACACTGTATTTCTAACTGCTGCCTTCACTTTTCCTTGTAAGATTTCAACTCGTGCTGTTATCTTTTGGGATTTGGGCTTTCTGGCTGTCCAGTAAACAGTTCTTTATGAGCTCCTCATTTTCATTTACATTTTTCTGTCTCACTTTTCCCTCTCACTTTATTTTGCTCATAATTTTCCTGAGCTGTGGTAAATTAGCTCTATTGTAGCCACATTACTGGTTGGAATTGTCCTCTGTTGGCCAGTAATGAACATAATCAGCTTGTGATCACTGCTCCCTAGGCAACTTCCATTCCACTGGTCAATTACTGTTTTTCCATCATAATGAGATCTCACATAGTTACCCCACATTGGGCCCAATATCTTTTGTGTTAAAAATTAGCTGTAATTTTTAGAAACTCCAGTGATGTTTTACTAATTTTTCTTTCAACACCTTACAAGAAGGTGGTGAAGTATCACATTGCACTCTGTAGGGTTCAAAGATTAGGTTTCTTGTATATTTCAATCCCTTGTGCCAGACAGAGCAGAGGAAGGGCATTAAGTGTACACATGCATTCATGCCACTTGGGCACATCCAAAACAAACCTCACCTGCTCAGTCTAATTTCAGACCAGCCATTTTGTACAGTGTATGCCATTGCTTAAAGCTGCAATGATCTGCAAAAGTAAAGCCACTGGCCTAACCTCTGAGTGATTTAAATAACCGTCACCTCCTTATCTTTAGGCTGCATTTACGATGTTAATCTGTAAAGTCAATACAATTAATCAGCTAGAATTGAAACCTGTGCTGGAGCATAGCTAGATTATTCAGAGCACTGTTTCTAGCAGCTGGAGCTGCTAAACACTTTAAAGGAAATTTTTATTTTTAAAAGTAGTGCTGTGTGAAGAATGGAAATTCAACTTTGAAAACAAAAATATCTTTTCATTCTGACTGGGAACAAAATCTAAAAACTTCAAAATGCCCTATCACAGAACATTGGAAAAAATTTGCTTTGAGTGGATGGTTTTGATTTTGACTTTTTAAAATGTTATTATCTATGTAATAGATAATAAAAAATGGAAGCAGTCATTTTGAAAAGAAAAATTGAACCATTTAATTGCCAAAACGTTGAAATGTGACGTTTTAACATTGTTGGAACTTCTTTTCTCCTTTCCCCCCCTCCATGGTGAAATTCTGGCAACATCAAAATGATTTTGCAAAGTGGTTTGATTTCAGCAGAACCACATTCTCCAACAGTAAATGATTCTATCAAAAAATTTCCAATCAGCTTTATTTAAAAGGAGAGGTTGCAGGCAATTTCTGGGTTCTGCTTCATGATAAGAGATTTGTTAGTCACACGGGCTTTAGCCCTGATAAGAATAAGTTAATTTTCTTTTCTGGCTTATATTTGTTAGAAAAAGTTTACTAAGAAAATCTAGATGTACATTTAAAGATTTATTCCTGAATGATTAATTGCTATTGATTTATTATATGTAAAAGTATCAACAGAGTTCAAGATGCCTTGTGAATATACATGAAAACAGTTTCTGTTACAAAGACCAGAAATGTAAGAGATGGTATACAGCAGGGGTAATCGATTATTTTGTCAGGGTCCAAATTTGTTAGACAAGGTATAGTCAAGGTCCAGACTCAAGAAAAACATTTTTTCACACCACAATAACAATAATATGTAAATAAAAACATTTCACAATCTGTTCAAAAGCATCTGTTGGTCCAGATTTGGCAATGGTCCACCTGTTGACTACCCCAGGTCTTCATGCACACCTTGCATGGTTTGACTCAAACAGGTTTGCAAAAAAGTTATGTTAAACGTGTGTAAACCCACTTAACCCTTGTCTACTTGAACAAATTGAATCCATTTGAAACTAAATTAATTTTAGTTACTTACACAAAGAAGTTGCCTACACACAAAAGTTGTGCCTCTTAAACTATATAACTATAGTTTAAATTAGTGCAAACCCTCCAGCGTGTCTGCAGCATGTATGGGATAAAACACCATTACACTGACAGATAATGGATCGTTCTATTAATATAGCTATACCCACACTAGGCACTGGCCACAATGGCATAGCTATTACATGGACAATGTAACTAAATTAGTTGATAAACCAATTTAGTTATATTGATACAATTTTCTTCTGTGGGGGAGCACTTAAACTAGTTTACAACTAGCTTATTACTTCAGGTCAATCTTGTTCACAAAGCGTACATCCACACTGGAGCCTTAGGTTGACTTAAGGACGGTTAAGTCGACCTACAGACTGCTGCATCCACATTGGGCACTTATTAAGTCGACTTAAGCGCGTCCCTAAGTCGACTTAATAACACCACCTATGAAGGTCGACTTAATACTTAAGTCGACCTTATTAAGTCAACTTAAGCCATTGTGGATGGGGAGTGCCCTTAAGTCGACCTAATTGGCTTCCAGTCCCCCATGCAATGTGGGACAGCTACCCACAATGCACCACTACTCCGTCAACCTAGCACCTGCCAGTGTGGATGATGGCAGTGACTGGAGTTTTCGGTGTGGACTCTCTAAGTTGACTTAACAAGGTCGACTTTAAGTCGACTTAAAGTCCACCTTGTTAAGTCGACTTAACAGAGCCTCTAGTGTAGTTGTACCCAAAGAGTTTTGCGGCTGTTTAACCACATTGATTTGAAAGATGGTTTTAGGTAAAATCATTGCACGTTTTGGGTGTAGACAAGACCTAATGTCCCCAGTCCCCTGCCATATGAACTTGCAGAATCAGGGCCTATATTTATACCTCGTCTTCAGCTATCCGGAGGGAAAAGGAGATCTCCTGAAGGCTGTGAAAAGTCCTGGAACAGATACAGTATGAACAATGGCAGAGCAAGCTCTACTTTACAAGTTGTGCCTCAACCCTAACCAGAGAGAATGTCTCTGCTGACGAGAGGTTCAGGGCTTCTCTACCATATAGGTGCCATAAACATCTCTGGCACTGAAGTTATGCTGCTGTAGTACCATAGCGAAGATGCTTCCTACAGCGATGGAGAGAGTCTTTCTGGTTCTGTAGGTAATCCACCTCCTTGCAGGGCTGGATCAATGCAGGGGCTAAAGAAGGGCCTAAAGAAGGGCCCTGGGCTGGAGTCCAAAGGCCAATGTGTTGATCCGGCCCCTGCTGCCCCACTCAGGCCAGCACAGGGCCTGGTGGGTGCTGGGAGGGGCCCTGCTGGTGCTGGGGGAGCCAGGGCCTTGGGGACAGAGGCCACGATCCATGGCACTCCTGCCCCACCCCCAGACTGGCTGTTCTGCCCTTGGGGACAGGGTGGGCCAACACCTGTCCACTGCACTCCAGGGGTGAGGCCGTTTCGTGTGCGGTCCGGTGCAGCCCTCTAGAGCCCAGAGCACTGTCAGGCTGCTGAGCCAAGCCCCCGTGGCAGGTCCCCATGGGGCAGGCAACAGCGTGCCAGGCCCTGGAGGGCTGCGCAGGAGGCCACACCACATGCCAGCCCACCCCAACCCCCTGGGGCAGACCAGTTGGCTTGGGCATGGGGCAGGAGTGCCAGGGATCACAGCCTCTGGCCCCAGTCTGCCATGGTGGGGGCCCCTTAATCTGGACCTGCCTCATTGAGCAGCAGTAGCTAGGAAGAGAAAATCATTCTTCCATCAACCTAAATGAGTCTATACTGATGGCTAGGTCTGCATAGCTACAGAGCTCAGGAATGTGAAATTTTCACACACCTGAGCCACTTAGCATGTAAATCTAAATTATAATTATAGATCAGGCCTCCCTGTCTCCACACTCATTCCTGCTGAGAGTGGCCATGAGGGTGCCTCATACCAGCATGCCCAGATTAAGGGGCCTCTGGGCCCTGGGCTGCCCCACCATTTGGGGCCCCCACCACTCCTGGGGCCCTAGCCCCACACCACCATGGGGGCCCTCATCTGGGCTGGTGCTGGGGGGACCAGAGGCCATGCTCCCACCCCAGTCCAGCTGGTCTGGCCCAGGAGCTGGGCTGGCTGGTGCATGTTACAGCCTCCGGTGCAGGCCTCCAGGGCCACAGGCCCTGGAAGGCTGCACCAGAGCCACACTGCACACCAGCCAGCCCCAGCCCCACCTCCAGAGTACAGCAGACAGGCATCAGCCTGCCCTGCCTCTGGGGTCAGACTAGCTGGCCCAGGGGCAGCGCGGGGGTGAACCAGCTGGCCAGGGGTGGGTCAAGAGCATGGAGCCCAGCCTCTGGCCCAGTGCCGGCAGGGCAGGGGCCCTCTGAGCACCCCCTGGCACTGTCGGGGCTGAGTGGAGCAGTGGGAAGGTGAGGGAGATGGGGGCGGATCTTGCAGGAGTTATAGGGCCTGAAGGGGGGCCCTAGGCTCCAGTCGCCTATACATAGCCCATGGGTAGTCTGGCCCTGCATACCAGCAGGACCCGAACTAGACTTCAGATATTACTATACACAGGAGAATTAGGGAACCACTGAGGGCTGTTTAAATCTGGGCTCTGTCTGGCTTCAGATGACTTTCAGGCAGGAGTGTCAACTTTACATTTCAGTTTTACTGACATGAAGATTAAAACTGATTTTTTTTTTACTGACATGGTAAACTTTTTACTGACACCATTAAAAATACCATAAATGATATAATAAAGTCACAAAGTGTGTATTCCCTCGCGATATTCTGTACGTAGGAATTACACAGCCTTTTAGCTGCAGTTAATTGATCAATCAGATTCTTTGGGCATATGCAATAATAGAAATGATAAAATCATGATCACTGTAGTTTTATGATAAAAAAGTGATTCTGAATGACAACAATCAATTTCAAAATACATGTTTTATTTCTTCCCAATTTTACAGACATTTTATTAATTTACTGATTTATTGACAGTGTTAAAATTGTACATTTTTTACTTACTCTCAGTAAATTTACAGACAGAATTGCCAAGCCTGGGCAAAGGGGAATTCTGACCTATCCTTGTCTTTAGTGGTGCTAGGATTTGATCAATGATGTCAAACCCCTAGTAAAACACATTCTTGGAAAACAAGTCAAGCTTCCTTGTCCTCTGTGGCTGTTTGACCTGCCATGGTCCCTGCTAGATGTCATTTTTAAATAGCTTTCCCCCATTTGAGAATTACTAAAAGGTATGTAAGTTCTAAAGGGGTAGCCATATTAGTCCAGGTCAGCAAAACAAACAAGTAGTCCTGTGGCACTTTTAAAGACTAACAAATTTATTTATCACATGAGCTTTCATGGGAGACAATCCCACTTCATCAGACACTTTGAAGATGGGGAATTTACAGAATGCTGTTACAGCCTGATCTGATCCTGTGTCATTCATTTTCCTAATTTCCTCCAATTCTGTAAATTCCCCATCTTCAAAACATCTGATGAAGTGGGATTTTCTCTCCTGAAAACTCACACAATAAATAAATTTGTTAGTCTTTAAAAGTGCCACAGGACTCCTGGTTTGTTTAAAAGGTCTGTAGAAGCATAATTTCAAGTGTGTCCCTTTTTTGCCACCAAACATCCATTTTCCTTTCAGTCATTATCTGCTCAATCTAAATGATTATTCCTTATGGAAATAACAGTCATTACATTTTAAAGCAAATGGGATTATATTAGTGCTAATCCTGCTCAAGGGCACATTCATTATCTTTAGATTACATACATATCTCACAAACAGAGAAGAATTGATCGGGGAAGTAGAAGTAAATGGCAACCTGGGCAGCAGCGACCATGAGATGGTAGAGTTCAGGATCCTGATCAATGGAAGGAAGGAAAGAAGCAGAACACACACCCTGGACTTCAGAAAAGCAGATTTTGGCTCCCTTAGGGAGCTGATGGGCAGGGTCCCATGGGAGGCTGATCTGAAGGGGAAAGGTGTCCAAGACAGCTGACTGTATTTTAAAGAAACCCTGTTAAAGGCACAGGAAGATAACATTCCGATGTGCAGAAAGAACAGCAAATGTGGACGGCGACCAGCGTGGCTTAGCAGGGAACTCTGCGGGGAGCTGAAACATAAAAGGGAAGCTTACAAGAAGTGGAAGCTTGGACAGATGACAAGGGAGGCGTATAAAGATATTGCTCGGGACCAATGTTCCCTCTAAGGTTTGGCGGCTTGTGTGCAAAATTTTCAAGCCGTGTGCAAAACTTTTTCTGAATAAAATTTTTGTGCAAACTCACACGACAGAAATTATAGGCATTAATTGAAGTTAAAGTAATTGTAAATAGAATTAATTAATTGTGTTTAATTGAATTTGAATGAATTTTGAATTGAAATTTAATTTTTAGAAAGGTTTTTATTTAAAATTAATTTTTTAAAAGTTTTTTTTAAAAAGGAAGGAAAAAAGAAGGGAGGAAGGAAGGAAGAGAGAAAAAGAGAGAAGAAAGGAAGAGAGAGAGAGAAAAAGGAAGGAAGAGAAAAAGAAAGAAGGAAAGAAGTGGAAAGAAGGAAGAGGAAGGAAAGAAGAGAAAGAAAGAAAAAAGAAGGAAAGAAAAAGGAAGACAAAGAAG
>ML685763.1:15818952-15891420 GCA_007922175.1 Pelusios castaneus
TAAATAAATCTGTTAGTCTTTAAAAGTGCCACAGGACTCTGTTGTCTGACTAAATAAAATAACTGCAAAACACTTGTGTAATCCAGATATTAGATTAGATTCAATTTCTATACTCTCCATAAAATTTGTTATTTTATGATTTTCTTACTGTTAAAAAGTTTACATATGATTCTTACTGCTAAGCTCCCACCACCATCTTCAGAAATTCTTGATGCCATGCCTGCTAACCTTGGACTGATGTAACCTACCTGTAGACTACCTTGGGGAAAAATGATCTCACTTGTATCTGTGTTGAATTCATATGCAAGTCTGATACTATTAACTTGGGTTTGAATAGAGATATGGGCTGGCTTTCTCATTACAAAAAGTGATTTTCACCTCTCTCAAACTCCCAACCTTCTTGTCTGCTGTTCCACACAGTTTGAATCTAAACAACTTGTTTCGATTTACTGAAATAGTCTGACCTGTACCTGCCACTCACACTTCACTGGATTTATTTTTCCCTCCCATACTACAAGTTTTCCATTTTCAAGTATCTGATGAAATGTGATTTCTCCCATGAAAGCTCATGCGATAAATAAATTTGTTAATCTTTAAAAGTGCAACAGGACTCCTGGTTTGTTTTGCTATTTCCACTGGTTTTCATCAGTAAACAAATCTGGTCTATTTCATCCAGATGAAATGTAGCCCACTGTATTTAGAATCAGTAACAATTTCTCATATAGTGTTAATTCAAACTAAGATAAGACTGAAAACGGTCCTATGTTGACTGATAATGGTTATTTTTAAGGAGTCATTATAAGTGCTCAGTAGTACCTTTAAGGACTGAATCCTCTAGTCGCTCAGCCATCTCGTGACATTGTTGCTGGTAGTCTGGATTAGTGAAAAAGTGCTTTGGTTCTGTAAGTTTACGCTGCAGCCTTTCCAGGCGTCTTTGTTCTTTTTCTGCTTCCCGCTCTGCTTGCTGCTTCACCCACTCTGCCATTCTGTGGAGAATAAAAGATCCAGGAAATAGGAACCATTTAGACATGTCAATCTGATTATTGTTTTGCAGTTTCTGAACTCTTTCACCCTCTGTTGGGGTGTAGCCTTTGCTTATACCTATGCTTAGCCTGTATACATATATCCTATCTTTCTTTATAAGTTTAAGAAATCTTAATCTTTATAAAAGTATACTTAGCATAAGTAAGATAAGTTAGCATAACTTCTGAATTAGTAGCTGAAATGCAAGTAGCCTACAGGCCTCATTGTAAAAGTTTCCAGGATGAGTCTGCATGTACCAGCTTTTGCAAGTAGGTAGAGGTGAGAAGTTAAACTAGGTTAAGTTTATCGAAGAGTGAGTCTTGTTCTCCAGCAATCAAACATTATCAGCTCTTAATATGATACAATATGAAAGGTAAACTACAACTAAGTCAGACATTTGACATTTCAATAGAATACCACAAAATTCATAAACAAGTAAGGGGAAAGGTGACATGGAATACTCTGGTAGGAAAAAGACATCAATTATACGCATGAACCCCTTAACCAATAATTGGAAGGCACCCCGACAATTTCTGGGGTAAGGGCCCATATTTGGGTAAGGTAGTACAAAATAATTTCGTTTATTTTTAAAGGGGTATAAAAATGTTAAGTCTGTAATGTAGGAAAAAAGGTATTTAAGATGCCAAAATCTGGTAAGCTATAAAGCTTCCATATCTTTCACTCTGAAGTCACTTTATCTGAGCTCAGCGTCGTCATAACCCACAAGCTTATTCTATTATTTTCTTTTAATTAGTTAAGTTTGTTTAAAGTTAGTAAAGCCTACACGCCTCATCTCAACATCTTTATCCTAAGGGGTTGTAAGTATAAGTTACTTATTAAATGGTTTTAAAATATAGTTTAGTTTTAATGTGTTGTTAAATTGTATAAGATTTGTATAAAATTTTGCTGTCTATTTTACTGTATTTTATCAATTAATTCTTGCATTTCTTTTAGGCTTATGCTTTTAGTAATAAAAAAGTGTTTTTAAAAATCCTTTGTACCTCTAAGTGTTCCTTGGAGGGGGGGGGGGGAGAGGGGTTGTCCTTAGTTTGTAATTGTATCTGTGGCTGAACTTGGGCTAGAACCCACTTCTGTAATAATTAAGTGAATCATCATAACAAATATATAAATTTCAAACTTTATTCCTAAAATCCAGTCAACAGGGAACAGAAAAAGGAAGAGGAGAGGAAAAAAGTGAATTGGTCATAAAAAAATTAGAAAACTTTTGTTTTTTATATAGATGAGACACCCTTAAGGGAATGCACTAAATAGGAAAAAAAGCAAGTACTTTACATTGGTAAGACTTCTTGCATGAGGATTTTTAAAACGCATGTATTTGTTTGTGAAAGGTTGGATGGCCAATATAACTGTCCCTGACATTATACTCTCTACACTGGCCATCCAACACCTTTTACAAACAAATGCATTCAAGTGTTTTAAAAATCCTCATACAAATAGTCTTACCAATGTAAAGTACTTGCTTTTTTTCCTATTAGTGCATTCCCTTAAGGGTGTCTCATCGAGAAAAATTTTGTTTTTTATATAATTTTTTTTTTTTTTTTTTTTTTTTTAAAAAGACCAAAAAGTGAGAAGGCATCACCAGTGGTGCTGTTTGCCATTGAAACCTATGAATGAAACCTATGAACAGCACTCGTCATTGAAACCTATGAACATTCTGCCATCTGCAGGAGAAAGGTGGGAAAGCACAGGGAATACAAACAGAACTGAAGTTAATATAAAGGTTGTCTAATTAAAAAAAAGCAGCACACTACAGCAACTTCTGGAAATCTCACTACAGAGGTTCATTTATGCAAGACAGACTAATGATGTGCTCTTAAGATGGGTGAATATCACTGGCCTGAATCTACAGGACAGTGTGCTTTGAAGTTCCTATAATTTTTCTTTTGTGTGAAGACATTCTTCAACTCCCTTGAGAAACAAAAAATATGCAGACAAATGGGTCACAAACAGGTTGCAGGATAGTCACCTTTAATTTGCACCTGCTATACAATCTTAAGCAAGCAGAGAGTTGATTCCTGCTGGCTTCTATCCATATTGTGCTAAGGGTATCAAAGAACAAACAGCTCCTTCTAATATCCATAAAGCTTCTTTATTCTGACTATAAGAGACTCTTGTTTGACCTCTTTTATTAACAATGAAAGACAGGTCATTCTATTTTATAACATTTCTGAGAAAGTAAATTCCTCACGCTTTTTCGTGGTTAACATCTCGTAGTCTCCTTCCACTAAGATCTCGGCAAGCCTCTCGATTCGTTGTCTTTTCAATTTGAGCACCAAGAGCTCGAAGCATAGATCCAAAACCTGAAAGTTACCAGAAATCAGCTATAAAGCTCCAGATACAGAAATCTACAGGATTAGGACCATCAGTTTTAAAAAATAGCTATCCCTCTTCCCCCCCCCCCCCCAATCACAAAGATCTTGTCAACGAGACACAATATACTAGAGAAAAAAAATCATGTTAGTTCCACCATTGGTGAGGAAAGAAATATAGAAAATTTAGCTACTTGCTTTCTCTCAAAATAACTTAGGCCAAAGATGAGTTGTAAATATTTTAACAGATACAATGTGATATTATACTATTGAGCTGAATGACTCAAACATGACGTCAAAGAGAGGCATTCAAGGTATAATTAAAACTAAGTTTAACCTAACTTTTAATTTTAGCTCTCCTGAAGTTATGCCAGCCTGGTTTCTGAATAAGTGATATCCCTTGAATCTGTATTTCTGATACTACAGCAGAGGTTGGCAGCCCCTGGCACGTGTGCCAAACACATGCCTTTTCCGAGCAGCATGCAGGCTACCACTTGAGTCCTCTAGCGCAGTGGTTTTCAATTTTATGCAGTGAGTCTCAATCTTTTCCATATTGGGACCACTTGAACCTCCTCTCCCATCTAGTTGGGACCTCCCAATTGGATAACTGTCATTACCCCTGTATTGAGGACAGAGGCTAGGAAAGTGATTTTTTTTAAAAAAAAACAAAACAAAACTATAGTCCGGATTTTGCAGAATGCCAGAAAAAATTAATTAATTGTCTTATTGAGGCATTCTCATAAGCCAATATGGCTTGGTGGAAACCCAGTATTGTTGAGAGTTCTACTTATACCTCTGCAACTTCTTTGTTCTTGTCACTGGTCAATTCACTTAACTTCTGTCTCAATTCCCCCCCACCCAGCAGTTATAGATAATACTTACCTAACTGCCACAAAGAAACAACGCAGAGCTTTGAAGTATTATGTAATTGTGAGTGTGAGTGCAGAGCTACGCAAGTGCCAACTACTACATTATTCTTAATTAAAAGTTGAACAACACTCTACTAGAATCCTTGAAAAATGCCATGAGAATTTACCAAGCTAGACAGCTATCCAGCCCATGAGAGTCACCTGTTCCCTCAACTATTAAAATAAACTACTGCTACAGATTAATAGAATTTTGCCATGCTGATTCCAAGCAGGCACTGGGAAGAAGCTGGGTATTACAAGTTCCACTGGATTTTATATTCCAAAGAGCATAGAGAACTATTATCTGAACATAGGCCCAATTCTGCTTCCACTGAAATCAATGGCAATGCTCCCAAGCCCAATCAAACTTTTCAGTTTCTCTGTGACTTTGCCTGATTTGGAGCCAAATGGGACAATTAAGCGGGCCTTCAGAGCTGTAGAGGCTCAGGCTTGTGACAGTTTGTCTCATTTTACCCCATATTTTTATTTTAAAACCCAAACAGAAGTACTTTACAAGGCTAACCATTATTTGGAAAAATACTATTTAGTTGACCACCCCAGTAGGATTCCAATGAAAACTGCGACATCACAGAATGATGCATGCTCAGTTGTTTCAGTAGAGTAAAAGCTGACAAGAATGACAAAGTTATAAACAGATACCCATAATTTGTTGTCTTCAGAGGGATTAAAAAAGTCACAGATGCAGTATTTACCCTCAGCTCTGCCTAATTCTATAAACAAAGTGCAGCAAGCTGGAGTTGAATTCTGAAGCAAGTCCCCTTGATTTCTATGGCATGCAGATAAATGAAGTTCCCCAGCTTTTCCTAACATTTTTTAAATGGAAGCTTTTATTTATCAAATATGAAAATATAATTAGCCCAGTAACCTGCTTTATTTTGTTATTAAATTCAGTTTTATCTGCCTACAATTCAGTGTGTCGAAGGCGTGCCTATTTTTATACTGATGATGCAGAATTTATTTAGTGCAGTTACTGAGAGGGAAGTGTGTTGTTTTGGCAGCTGAGCTATAGATAGCTGGGTCTTTTGAAACAAAGGGCTTGAATCTGTGGGATAAAAGCTTTATAACCGAATCTTTCACTGATCATTACTTTAGCAGAAATAGATTATTCTGACATTTAAATGATTTAGGTTTCACAAGTACAATATCAAGTTGTCTGCATTGTAGATACAAGAAACTAACATTGCAGCAGTTATACTTACTTCACATTTTTATGATCATAAAAGCTAGATTTTTTTTTATTAAAAAAAAAAAAAAAAAAAAAGCTTGAATTCTGGAGCAGGACTGCATGGCAAGTGGCAGATTCTGTGATGAATTTTATGGCCATTAAATTTTAGAATGACGTGGTTTGGCTATCAAGGAATTTTCTGACTCTCAAGTTTGATTGTAGACTAAAACATGCTAGGAACCTCCATAGGTCATGGAAAACGAACAAGAAGTCCTGTGGCACTTTTAAAGACTAACAAATTAATTTATCGCATGAGCTTTCATGGGAGAAAAATCCCACTTCATCAGATGCTTTGAAGATGGGGAGCTTACAGAATGGGAGGAAAATAAATGCAGAGAAGTGTAAGTCATAGGATCAGGTGATAGGTTAGGATAAACTTCTCAAAAACATTTAAGTGACTGAGGAGCCTAACTCCCATTGATTTTCATTGAGTTTTGGTTCTTAAATCCCTTAGTAGCCTTTGAAATCCAATACATTAAATATTTGACAGCTTTCTCCCTCTATGAAGTAGAAGAGCAGCATCAGCAACTAACCTCCTTTTCCACCACAAAGTCTCGGCTCCAGATTATAAACAACTCCATCCTGTAGCAAATCTTCAGTACTAACCAGTCGTCCATTACACTTTACATAGACACTGTCCTCAGGAATGCCCTAGAAACAATAAAATTCAATCTATAAAAAGGGAGTTTGATCAGCCTCAGTAATCCATTTTAAGAGTACAACGAAAGGAGAATGGGCTTACCCCCTCTTTTTTAATAAGATATTAAAAATAAAGGAGGCCCCAAATATTCATTGAATATGTAATCTTAAAATTTACAAACTCATTTTAAAATTGAGTCACAGGTAACTCACTTGTTGAGCTGGAATTAAAATAGAAAGTGTAAGGTATTTTTCCAATTCAAGTTTATAGTGTAGGTTAAAGATGCTTAGAATTTACATTCACCTGCAAATGGATTTCACTGTTAAAAATGCATTTTATTTCGCTTACTGAATATCTTTAAACTTTGTACCAACCAGAAAGTAAAACAAGCACCTCCTCCTCCACTTAGTTAGGGCAATAAGAGTAAAGAAATAAGAGAGACACAATCCCAGGATGTCAAAGTTTTGTCTAGTGCATTTTCAGTTCTTCCAATAATTGTAGGAAGAAGAGATCAGAGTTTCATGGCTCCCTACATGGCAACAGTGGGTGAAGAGGTAAAGGTGCACACCATGTCCGATGCAGTTCGCCAGAAAGAGTGTAAGATTTTATGGCTGCAACCTACAGATGTTGGGAATGCATACCATGTTGTTCACACTACAACAATGAAGGTGGAAGAGAAAAGAAGACTGGCTTTCTTTCTTTAAAGAGACAGCCTTTAGCTACAGCAGACCATCATTTGTAACTGAGAAAAATAATGTTATATTTACAGCATCAGATGTGGACTCAGGAGACCTGGAATCAGTTACTTACTCTGCCACAGAGCTCACCTATGACTTTGGGCACATCACACAGTACCTCTTCTGTCCCTGTGCCTCAACTTTTCCATTTCTTTTGCTATTTAGACTGCAAGCTCTCAGATGAAAAAAACTGTCTTTTACTATGCATTTGTACAACAGTAAGCACAATGGGGCACCAATTTCAGCTGGGGCCTCTAAAATCTACTGTAATAATATAGTTTTGTGCATATTAAGTTCTAATCAACAGGAGCCTACTAGAGAGTAAATAAATCAGTTCCTCATTTGCCAAGACCCAAACCAGGGTTTTCTCCTCTATTATGATGTGCCAGTGAGGCCCTGAAGCACTGCAGGGAGGTGCAGGTCTGGGCACTGATGGTATTCCAGCTGCTGAAGGTGACGGGAACAGGGCTTCACGCTCACAGCTTGGCCGGGATGGGATTTTCAAACAAAAATAAACTCTCCCGGAGCAGCCGCAGAACCCGCCCCACATGCGGCCCGGCAGGGCGGTGGCGCAGAGAGATGGCCCGGCACACCGGGCAGGCGCCGGGGACAACAGGGACCAGATCGCTGCCTCCTCCCCGCCGCCCTCGCCCCCCGAGAGCTCCCCTCCCGTTCCTACCAGAGTCCGGCAGTGAATGCGGAGCCAGTCCCGCACCAGGCCGCCCCCAGGGGGCAGCGGCACTAGCTGCGCTCGGGAAGCGACCGGGTCCCGCACCAGCAGCGCCATCTTGGGGACGCCCATTCACCAATCAGAATAAGCCAAGCCCGCAGGCAGCGAGCCAACCCGGAATTGCCCTGGCCCGTGACGTCACTGGTTGCTGGAGGCGTGGAGAAGGGCGGGCGCGGAGCTGTGGGTGGGAATAAGGGGTTTGCTCGGCCCGTTGCTCTTCCGGTGGGGGCGGGGATATGGAGGCTGCTGCTGTGCGCGGGCACTGGCGGGGGGTGCAGAGGGACAGGCCAGGACGGGGAGGCCAAGGGACTTAGGAGTCGGTCAGTGCTGCACCCGCTGCGTTGCCGAAAGCACCGGGCAGCAGCCTGCGCGGGACACAAAGAAATCTCCCACCGCGGTGGCAAGCCCTCGAGTGCACTGGGATCCTCGCCCTGCTGATGTGTTTTGGGGACACACTGCGCCCCTCTCCAAGGGGTTAGTAGCGACAGAAATTCAGTGCCATCAGGGCTGGATTAAGACATGCCGAGGCCCTCAGCTATGTCAAGATTTAGAGGTCCCATACTGTAAAATTAATTAATTAAAGAGAAAAAAATGTGGTTTACATTCTAACAGAAAGGGCAATGGAGAAATAAATGATAAATCTTTATATTTGCATATATACATAGGTAAAGATGCCACAAACAACTAATAATCTAAATAAAACTTGCAACTTGCAAAAAACCTTATTTACATTATTAAGTACCTCATGATTTTTTAGCATATATTTAATACTTAACATAATACAAGACTTAGGTGTCCTCCAATGAAATTAATAGGTAGTAGGATTAAAACAATCAGAAGGAAGCATTTCTTTCCATAACACATAGTTAACCTATTTAACTCTTTGCCAGAAGATGTCATGTAGGCCAAGACCAAGGCCAAGTATTCAAAAAAGAATTAGATAAATTTATGGAGAATAGGTCCATCAATGGTATTAACTGGGATAGACAGGATGGATTGTATGCAATACTATGCTCTGAACTGTTCCTAGTCTCTTTTTGCCAGAAGGTGGGACGAGATGACAGGGGGTGATGGATAGCTGCATGACTGCCTGTCCTGTTCATTCCCTGAAGCATCAGGCACTGGCCACTGTCAGACGCTTTCTGACGAAGTGGGATTTTCTCCCAGGAAAGCTCATGCAATAAATAAATCTGTTAATCTTTAAAAGTGCCACAGGACTCTGGTTTTCTGCGATAGACTAATACGGCTACCCCTCTGGAAAATGTCTATGGGGAGACAGAAGGACCTAATCCTAACCTTATAGTTGAAGAGAGTTTAAAAACATGAATGCAAGAGGCTCCGAAAGCATATAAAAGAACCCAAATTTGATTTTAAAGCCAATCTCATGGTTTTGACACTCACTTTTTGAACCCTTAGATTGGCAGTATGGATACATTTTTAAATGTTATGTTGCTGGTGGGAAAAGTGTGGATTACGAGGGATGGCAGATCCCAATATTCTATGTGTAGCCTGGAATTTATACTAGGTATGAATCCATGAAAACATGTTACATGTAGATTCCTGGGCTAGTTCCGAACAAGACTAAACACAAGAGATTAGGTGCCAGAGCATAATTTGTAGAATGGTTTGGACTACTCTGGCCAGAAAAATTATTGAAAGCGTTAGCGTCTTTTAACACAGTAATTTGCCTACAGGGTCCTTCAAAGAGACCCACTGCTCCCCTCCCACTGGCTGCAGAAAGGAGCCGCTGCCTAAAGACCCAGCCAGAGTGCAGTGTTGTGGGGCTACAAGATGGGCATGTTCCTTGCTGTAGCCAATGGAATGGGAGATCAATGCTCCCCTCCCCTGGCTGTGGCAGGAAGCATGGCAAAGCACTTTACCAGGGTCCATAGGTGCTGGGTCCCTGCTGGAGCCAGAGGGAGGGGAGCACTGATCTCCCTCCCCCTGGTTGCAGTAGGGAGCCAGGTGGAGGGCACGGGGCTATAGGATGCATGTGATTTCCCTGCTAGAGCCAGGGGGATTGGAGATCAGCAAGGAGGCAGCCTCCTTACTGAACTCCTTCTGTCTGGCTGGAGTGGGAGAAAGGAGGTGGGTGGGAATGGCTTCAGTGGAGGAGCCAGGGTTCACCAAGGTTGACAAGGGACAAGACTCGAAAAATCAGTGCTTCCAGTTTGGCTGGAACTTAGCAGACCACCCACCATGACTTAGCAGCCAGGCCATGTGCTTCAGTGTGCAGTAACAGTCACTCACCTATACTAGTGCTTTGTGAGTGTGTGATATACTGTAAATAATTTGTAGGTGTAAAATAATGAAGGTAAAAGTAAGCACAGTAACATCAAAATGTTTATTTTAAATATGTACTGATTTGTCATCCTTAATGGTCTATACATCAATACATTTTTTATGAGTTGATAGAATGGTGGCCCTTCAGGGTTGTAAAAATAATACTTGTGGCCTTTGACCCAAAAAGAT
Organism: Pelusios castaneus; assembly: GCA_007922175.1. Taxonomy (NCBI): domain Eukaryota; kingdom Metazoa; phylum Chordata; order Testudines; family Pelomedusidae; genus Pelusios; species Pelusios castaneus. Next base: position 15,829,039 of record ML685763.1, read on the forward strand.
TGGGAACCACTTTTAACACCTTGCACAAACAATATTAAAAATGGCACCCATTCAGTGCCTTTGGAGGTAATGGTGCTAGCCACTGGCATTTTTCGCTCTGTGTCATCTACTTCTGCTCAGAGCAGACCTAGGTCATAAGGTAATTAAAATGCCACTGGCCAGTCCACATTAGCAGTCCCACTGTTGCTGTCACTGAGTGGGTCTGCACTGGCTGTGTGCACTTATTCTATGGTGGTTGGAGCTGTAAGACCCTATCTGGAAGAGTGTCACAGGCTGCACCCCTGTGCACCACTAAGGTATGATCTATGTAACATTTCTGTTCACTTTTGTAATGTAATTGTACGGTTTGATGCCAATTATGCCAAGCAAGGGGTTCCTTTATAAATGCATGTAACAGACTCTACATTATTGTTACGGTGTCATGTTTCCTACAGCACTATATATGTGTATAGATACGAAGCATGTTTCCAGGTATTTACATAACTCAAGGCTATCTCTCAGCATGGAGGCTGTAGTGGTACATGACAGAGACCATGCAAATTGCACTCCCTGGCTCAGGTGGAACAAAGAAAATCACCTTGGCCCAGGAAGATGGGGGGGGGGGGTTGGAAACAAATACACTTTGAACTGTGAGGGGCTTTTTGTCAGAGAGACTCCATCATGCAACATTCTCCAACTTCAAGCAAGATCTGGGCCCTGCCTAGGGATAGGCAAAGACTGGCTATAAAACCATCTTTCAGCTGAACAATTGTGAATAATCTTGGACAATGATGTTAGGTTTAGAATGCATCTTATATCTTTTATTTGAGAGTGAGTACCCCGGACTGATTTATGAAATGATTGTGCATTGATTTGCTATGTACTCACTCAAAATCATGTTCTAATCAATAAACTAGTGTTTGTTTAATCTAAAGCTGTGTGAACTTTAGAGGCTGTGAATGAGTGAGGCTGAGCATTCTCATTTCTTTGATAAATGGGTGAATCGGAGTCTATGATCCTAACAGCGATTGGGGAAGGGTCCTGATCTCTGTAGGACGGAAGTTTCTGGTGTAGTTTCTGGGCGCTGCAGGTGCTTGCTCAAGGACCGTCTGCTGAGTGGCCAGAGAGCGCACACCCCTTGCCTGGGACTGATTACATACAGTACGCTGGTGTGAACTGACTCAGGAATGAGTAGTCACCTGACATAGTGGGATAAATTGGGGTTCAGGAGTGGAGATCAGGGGTCACAACAGCACTCCGGACCGGATTATGGGAGGGGAACGTCACAGTGTAGTATAATGATTGGAATTGCAGTCCTGGAAATCATTCATACTATGGCGGTGGGAGCAGTAAGACCCTACATGGAAGAGAACAGTGGAAAATTTAGAAAGGAAGCTCAATGTAGTTAAAGCTTAATGGAGTACAACTAATCACTGAAGTTCCCTTGTAAGCATAACTTGGCAAAATATCAAACCACATTTCCTGCATTCGCTGAATGTTCCAACTGTGATGTTTAAAGGCCCAGTCTCACACTTCAGTGGGTGCTCCAGGAATGCATGGGTGAGCCAGAAGTCAGGCTTTTAAAGTCACTTCATTGTGTTTTTGTAATTTAGTTTACACATTTGCTTTATCAATTTGACATAGCACTCCACATTAATGGCTGGCACAATTAAGCAACACACTGTAGGGCTGCAAGGAAATTTTCAGTACGGAATATGCTTTTAAAAAGGAGTTGTAAATTATGTCTTTTCCTGAGATGGACTGGAATGTCTCCTTTGGTCAACTGGATAAGTAATGTTCATATTAAATATGTCTTAATTGGAAAAGGCCACAACTTACTGTGTAGCAATAATACCATTCAGATAGGCTAGCAATCTATCCCTCTGTATGTTTTAATTTACCTTGTGACCAGGGTTGCCAACCTCAAATTTTAGTTTTTACTGCATGAGCTGAAATTGATTTTTTTTACTGACATGGTAAGCTTTTTACTGACATCACTAAAAATACCACGAACAATATAATAATGTCACAAAAGTGTGTATTCACTTGCAATATTTTGTACACAGGAATTTGGAATTACACAATTGTTTTAGCTTCAACTAATTGATCAATTGGATTCTTTAGATATGTGAAATGATAAAGTTGTGATCAGTATAGTTTTGTGATACAAGAAGTGATTCTGAATGACAATGTCAAAATACAATATGTTTTATTTCTACCCAATGTTACTGACATTTGAATTTATTTACAGATTCATTCACAGTGTTAAAATTGTACGTTTTTACTGACTTTCAGTAAATTTACTGATGGTTGGCAATCATGCTTGTGACCCGCTCTTCTCTGTATGTATATATTTGTAGCTAACATGCCACATTTTCCATTTCATGCATCTGACGAAGGGGTATTACACTCATAAAAGCTTATGCAATAACTAAATTTGTTAGTCTTTAAAAGTATCACAGAACTCCTTCTTTGTTTTGGTTTTGATAGAATAGACTAATACAGCTTCCCCTCTGGAACTTGTCACCATTCAGATAATAGCTCAGTAAACATCAGATGTGCCTTGCTTTGTAACCTTCACATAATTTTCCTCCCATCTAACTTATGGTAATAACAGTTGTTTTTACAGTACTTATACCAAGAATTCAGTAGTAGTAAAAGGTTCCAAATCAATATTTCTGGGGACTAGCATCCTCTGTAGGACAGGAAACAGCAGCATGCACTGCTTTGTCAATGGGTTTCTTTTCTGCCTGCGGTATTATTTAGACTGCAGTTCAGTCTCCATAACTTATTCAGTTCTTGCCTGTGCTGTTGTAGAAACCATAAAGGGTACCAGTCAGTGCCATATGAGATGATGGGTTTTGTGATGTGTTCACAAAGAACTGGATTAAGACCCACCAATTTATTTTATAAAGGCTACTGAATAGATATCAGATGCAGTCACCCACTGCTAATTTGAACTGGTTTGATCTGTAAATGTAGAAGTGAAAATATTTGCAGCCTATTGTCAGTCCCTTCAGACATTCAGTTCCTCCTCTCTTTTAAAGAAATCAAATAATGTTAAAATTGTGACACAAACCTATAAACCAAGAATTCCAAAAGATCAAATCCATGCAAAGTTTTTCCCGGCAGCTGTTGGAGCATTGGTTGTCGAACAGTCCTGAGAGCTACGGTTGCAGCCATTGGTACTGCAGCAGCTGCCAAACAGCAGCTTAGTCAGCCATTCGTATAAGACTCCACCCAGCCAGATAGCTGTATAGGGCATGGCAAGTGGGCTCAGAAATGACGTCAGGGTTTTTAACGCTGTGCTTTAATATAGGAGCAGATTTTCCCTGCTGATTGACAGCAATGGAGATGGTTTCAGGAGCCTTTGACAGCCTCTTTCCAGAGGTCAGTCAAGGGGAGGCAACAAGGGGCTGCGCAGCCTGAAGGGGCTTGGTTGCAGAGGGCTCAGACACAGGGAACCACTCTCACAAACCTCCTCGACAAGTGGGAGGAAGGAGGCTCCTCCCCAAAGGCAGTGGCTGGTGACTGGAGATGGGAGACCTCAAATCGCAGAGCCCTAGCTACCGGAGAGTAGGGGAAACCCTTGCTCATTAATTATATTTTTGTTTTTAACCCACACTTTACTATATAGCATCAATAACTCTTGTGAGCGTAGGAGACAGATGGCCCCAAATACTGGGAAATGCAGGAGCAGAGAGCCTAGGGCACAGCCCTGTAAATCCTTCTTCATGTGTGTCCCACAGCGAGAGGAAGAATGATCTTGTTATTAAGATACAGGCTTGAAACTGAGGATATTTAGATTCCTCTACTAGTTCTGCCACAGATTTCCTATGTTGCTTGGACAAGTGAGTTTCTTTGTGCCTCATTTCTTCATCTGTAAAGTGGGGATACTCCTAACCCTTTTCTTCCTTTTGACATTTTAGATTGTAAGCTCTTCAGGACAGGGACAGTTTTTTCCTAGTTGTGTATAAAGTTTCAGATGCACCTAGGTCACTAAGTAGTCTGTCTCATTTTTAAGAGTGACTTAGGGTTTGTCTATATAGCAAAATCTGGGCAGGGCTGGGCTTACCATGAGGCAAACAGGTGGCTGCCTTAGGTGCCAGACTGTGGGGAGACAACACTAAGACCCAGAGAGTAGAAAATTGTGTCTGCTCCTGGTCCATATGTATTCTCTCTGCTCAGAGAGATGCACAGAGATGGTGGAGTGCTGTGCTGAAGGAAGGAGGGCACAAGAGACATAACAGGGAGGCAGGAGAGAAGGTGAGAGGGAATAACAGAAAGCAGCAGGAGCTGCAGGGAGAGAGAGGAGGAGGCGGAGGAGTCTCTTATGTACCTCTCTGGCACCCCCAGGAGCCTGGACTGATTAACACCAGCTACTCAGGGAGCATCCTGTTTCTTGCTGCTTGCCTGTACCCACCATAGGAGAACAGGCAGTCAACTGAAGTAGTAGGAGGCAGTTAGGCCCTTAAGATGCTGATATCTCCCCTCACTCAGGCCCTACTATGAGCCTGATTATTTGTCCCCTTTAACTGAGTGTTGAGAGCCACTATAGCTGGCACAAAACAGCAATTATGACTGAAAGAAGAAAACACCCCTCTTCGGCAGCATTCAGAAAAAGAAAGAAGAAAAGTTTCCTTTGCTTATCAAAGCAGGAAGGACACAAATGTTCATGGTGAGCCTTCTGGCCCCAGTGAGGATGGGAGTGGTGAGGAGATGCCTGATCTTCCAGTTAGTCAGAGTGCAGGTGACCAGGCAGCTACTGCAGCACCCATATCTCCATCTTAAATGGATGTAACTATTCACCTTCCTGAAGAAAAGTGTAGATCAGAGTAGTGTGGTGGAAGTGCAAGAAACAGCTGCTGCTGAGTTTATTTCCTTAAGTCTAGATGATCCAGGACTGTGGATCCACTTGAGCAGTAGCCTGAGGGACTTCCTCGTACTGCATAGGTCACAGCAGTGAAAAACCATGTTCCCCAAAAGACAATGAAAGTAGAAGTTTCCATCCAGCACATTACTGGCCTGAAATCCCCAATGGCGACAAAGTGGAGAGGCCATGGCTTATGTAATCAAAAACCCACAATGCTGCATACTGTTTGTGTTGCAAACTCTTCCAGTCTAATGTTCCAGCCATATTCGGTTCTACAGGAACAGAGAACTGGAAAAATCTGGCTATAAATCTGGCATGACATGAGAAGGCAGCAAGTCACCAGAGCGCATTCCATAGGTGGAAAGAGCTTGAGATGAGACTAACGTTAAACGCCACCATAGGTGATCAGCATCAAGAGAAGACTGCATCAGAGTCTCTAGACTGGAAAAATGTTCTGTAAAGGCTCATTGCCATAGTGCAAATGCTTGCTACCCAAAACCTAGCCCTGCGTGGGACTTCAGATCAGTTGTATGTGCCAAACAATGGAAACTTCCTTAAAGTTGTGGAGCTGATTGCTGTGTTTGATGCTGTACCCCAGGAGCACCTAAGAAAAGTCACCACCCAAGAAATCTACACACACCACTACCTTGGAAAAACAATTCAAAATGAGATCATACAGTTACTGGCAACAAAAGTCAAACAGAAGATTATGGCAGATCTGAAGTCAGCACGATATTACTCTTTTAATCTGGACTGCACACCTGACATCAGCCATATGGAACAAATGACGTTAGTGGTGCATTTTGTAACAACAGAACCTAGTGAAAATGTCCCTGCAATGGTGACTGTCAGAGAGCATTTTCTAGAATGTATTGACATTGATGATTCTACAAGAGCTGGTATAACAAATGTGCTTCTTAAAAAGCTGGAAGATACGGGAATTGCGATAGCTGACATGAGAGGTCACATCAGGGCTATGATAATGATGCCAACATGAGAGGAAAGAACTGAGGAGTGCAGACACGGATCTGAAAGTTAAACCCTTGATCTTTTTTGTCCCATGCAGTTCTCATTCACTGAAACCACCGAGTGCCACATGCTGGGAAAGTCAAGTGGAGGCGATAAAGCCTATCAAACAGCAACTTGGGAAGATAGATGATGCCATAGTTGCCATTATGGAGGATAGTGCTATGACAGGACTGTTCATGGGAGAACAGTGACAGAGGGAAATGGAATCACCAGAACCATACATAACTTCAAATTTCTGTGTGGCTTAGTGTTGTGGCATGACATACTGTTTGAAATAAATGTTGTGAGCGAGAGACTCCAAGGCGTTGACCTTGATATATCTGGAGCAATGGAACAACTAGACAAAGCAAAGTCATACCTTACAGTCTTATCGGTCAGATGAGGGATTTCAAAACGTGCTGAAGAGTGCACAGAAGTTGGCAGAGGAACTTCACACTGAAGATATTTTCCCACCCATTCAAGAATACAAGAGTCACCGAATTAGACATTTTGATTATGAGGCATGGGATAATCCCATAAGAGACCCCAAACAACACTTCAAAGTTGAATTTTTTAATCAGGTGCTAGATTGTGCAATACAGTCAGTTGAAGAATGTTTCATGCAGCTCAAGGAATACAGCAGTATATTTGGGATGTTGTATGATATTCCAAAACTCCTCACTATACCTGAAGACGACCTACACCAGCAATGCAGGGCACTAGAGACAGTGTTGACACATGACATGTGTGATATTGATGTGAGTGATTTGGGTGAAAAAAACCCTTTCAAGATACATTTCAGCAGGATCAACTCCAATATATGTGCACAAATAAAATGACCACCCTCTTTCCAAATACTTTGTTGCTCTGTACATACATCTAACACTTCCTGTAACAGTTGCCAGTGGAGAACACAGCTTCTCCAAGCTAAAGTTAATAAAAAGACATCTACGCTCCACCATGACACAGGAGAGGCTGGTTGGCCTTGCAACCATCTCGCTAGAGCATGAGCTGGCCCAGACTGTGGACCTTCAGGAAGCAGTTCAAGTCTTTGCAACCAAGAAGGCAAGGAAAGCACCACTTTGATTACTCAAACAGATAAAAATACTAGTGTTTACTATGCAGACAAAAAAAGTTACATTTGCTGTTCAGGCGTTTGAAAGTTACTTAAGATTTTTGAACAAGGCATTTTAAGTTGTTAGTTCCCTTTTATTGGGGTAGGTAGTAGAGCAGTACTCTGAGAGGAGTAGAACAATTTCCCCCCCCCCCCCCCCAAACTTTTGTCCCAAGCAAGGGGAGTTGGGGGCATCATTTGAGCTCCCTGCCTCAGGTGCCAAAATGTTGTGGGTCGGCTCTGAATCTGGGCTAGCCTACCTGACTGAGCTTGAATCTAGCCACCATGGGTAGCAATTGCAGTGAAGACAGGGCAAAGCAGGCTTCAGCCAGGGCTAGAGCAGTGGTTTTCAAACCACAGGTCGGGACCCAGAATTGGGTTTGCAGAACTTCAGGTAGAGGGTGGTGTTGTGGCCCCTCTCCACAGGATGCCTGGGGATGGGTCCCCAGGTATGCCATGGAAATAGGCCACCCAGAGCTGCTCCTTTCTGTGGCATGCTTGGAGACCCCCGCACCAGCTGAAAGAAGCTGCCCAGAGTGGCTCCTTTTGACGGCAGCTGGGGCGGAGTTCCCTAGGGACGCTGCAGAAAGAAGAGCTCTAGGCTTCTTTGGGCCGTGTTCCTGGGGACTCCCTCCCAGCCATGGCCACTGCTTTTTTCGGCAGAGGTGGCCGCCCCACAGCTGAGGAGGAGGGGCCAGCCCGGGGATTGGCAAAGGTTGCAGGCCTCTGGCCCCGGGCCAGGTTATTGGCATGAATGATTTTGTTCAACAGGGTCCTGAGAAAAAAAAAGTTTGAAAAGCACTGGGCTAGAGAGCCACACATGGAACCAGGTTTTGTGTCAGACTTGTATCTGCTGCCGGTGCTGTGCTGTCTTCACTGCTCTCATTACCTGCACTGGCTCAGGCAGTTTAGCTCATGCACAATTCTTGCTGCGCACACATACCCGAAGGCAAGTAGTGGCCTATGGCTCATTGCGAGTCAGTAGGACTTAGACTCGTACGTACTTAAATTGCTTTTGAAAATATGCCAGTTTGACTTGGTCGATACAATGCTTGCAAATTTTGGGTTTTTTTTGTATTACAGTAGCATCAGGAGACACCAACCAAAATCAAGGCCCCATTGTGCTAGGTGCTGTATGAAGACATAGTTAGAGACTGTCCCTGCCAAAAAAGGTTATCACCTAAACCGACAAGATAGACAGAGGATGAAAGGGAAAGTAGAGGTATATAGAACTGAAATGACTTGCATTTTGAGCCTTTAAGCAATACTGTATACAAATGAATAACAGAAGGCAACAGGTTCCTCCCAAGGTTCACCTTGATCAGCTCATTCATATTGAAATATAGCCTACCTTGTCTGTAGCACACTAGAAGCTTAAAACATGTTAGCTAACACATTTTAAAAAAACATACCCTTTTTATCCTAATCTAGACAAGCACTTGGCATTTTACCTTCCAGAAGCTAGTTTATACATCCTAAGCATAGACCTTCCTCTTACACAGCTAACATCTGAAGTCTGTGCAGCCTGGAAAGCTGGGGTGGTTTTGTGCTGTATCAGGCCCAAAATTCAAGCTCATATTTTCTCCTGGATTAACTTTTCATTCAGAAGCATGCAACTTAGTTTTGGGATGTCACTTTTTATGCAGAATTCTCTGGGTTTTTGAATATTTTTAATTGCATCCAGAATACAATGTAAATGTACTATGCAAGTGTGGCAGAGGTTTGGACATGAACCAAAACAAAAGGGTGATCAATTAGTAGAAATGTGCAGTGTGAACTGGTTAGTGACAGGTAGAACAATAATTTCCTCATAAAGAAATCCATAAAGTAACATGGAACTCCCCAGATGGTACTACAAAGAACCAGATAGAATTCTTGTGCATTTCAAGAACGCTTTGTAACTTGTTGGCAGATGTATGTTTGGTGAGGGAACCAGATGTGAGCAGTAACCATAAACTTTGTATTGCTAAACTGAAGATCAAGTTAAAGAGGATGAAGAAGGGTAAAAGAATACGATGCATCAACAATGCAAAATTAAAAGACCCAAAACACAAAAAAGTGCTTTTCACCTTGAAATGAAGAACAAGCTCAGGGTGGTAGTAGAGTTCACTGAAGAAAACCAGGACATTGATACTCTGTGGGAAGACATCAGAGAGTGCTATCTAGAAAATGCAGACAGTTTTAAAAATGAAATCTAAAAAGAAAAGAATGGATTAGTGATGCCACTTGGGCAGCAGTGGGAAAAAGAAGAAAGCAAAAACCCATGAATGCGACATGCGAAGCAACAAGCAAATGATAAGAAAAATGTAGGACTGTGAACAGAGAGTTCACAGAGTGAAGAGTGCTAGAAGAGATAAAAAGGGCATACATTGATAGAAAATGTCAATAGGTCAAAGATGCTAGCCAAAAAGCCTTACATAAGACAATCATACAGCTAAATAGGGAACTCTTAGTAGTACTGGAGGCCCTATTAAAGATGCAACTCTGGAACTTAGTGTAGAAGAACAGAGAAAAAGATGAACAGAAACATTTTCAGGCAGTTTTAAATAGACAAAGACCAAGCAGATCACCAGAAATATGTCATGAAGACCTACCACTATAGTTTGATATTGATTTAGGAGATGTTACAATGGAAGGTGTTAGAAAAACCCTCAGTAAACTCAAAAATGTTTAAGCAACTGGAGAGAACATTACTGGAGATATGCCAAAAGCAAATGATGAACCAACCTTCCAGACCTTCTGTGTATTTTTTGACAGAATATGAAATGAAGAAAAGAACCCAACCCAACTGAAGAGGATCTTATAGTAACCTTTATCATAAAATTGCCACAGAACTATCAGAGGCATAACTGGAGAGGAATCACTGTGCTCTTAGTATGTGCTACATCATCCTGGAAACTATCAAGAAACAAACAAACCTTCAACTTAGAGCGGAACAAGCAGGCTTTTAGACCATTGAGCACATGTGCAAGCCATATGGTTGCCCTTACATGTTTTATACAACAAAATGTTGAATGGCAAGCAACTTTAGTGATAAATTTTATAGATTTCCAGAAGCTTTTGATAGTGTATACAAAGATGTCCTTTGGAAAATTATTGTACACTACCAAATACCAGCAAAAATAATTAAAATAATAAAAGGCCTCTATGAAAATGCAGAATGTGCAGTCAATGATGAAACATCAACCAATGATTTACAGTAACAACTGGAGTAAAGCCAGGGTGTATTATGTCCCCACTATTGTTTGCATTGGTCATTGACTATGTCATAAGGAAAATAACTGCAGAAGGTAAGCAAGGAATTTTATGGACAAATGATAATGGACAATTGGATGACTTAGATTTTGCTGATGACATTGTCCTGTCCAGTTCAGCATATTATTTAAAGGAAGAAAAGACTCAGCTTCTTGCAGATGCAGTTAAATAAGTTGATTTGTTCATCAACAAGGGCAAGACAAAATAGCTATCAATGTTCCAAAGATAACCATTAGAGTGAAAGAAGAAACTCTAGAAAAAGTCAGTCATTTCATCTATCTAGGGAGTGAATATGCAATGATGGTTTCATCATTCTAGATGTCAAGCATCAAAAAAAAAAAAAAAAACCAAAAAAAAACCAAAACAACAACCCCAACAGCAGTAAACAACTTTCATGAACTTGAAAAGATTTTAAGTAGCATAGAGTAGACACAAAAATACACATTTTTAACACCACATCCTGTCTCTTTTTTTATGAAGCTGAGTAATGGAAGTCTACAACAGAAACTGATAAAGATCAGCTTATGCAAAGTAAATCCTTGTGAAAGGTCTGAGTTGAGTGGAAAGAGTTTCTTGCAATACTGGAAATTCTTTGTAGAGCAAACCAATCTAATGTATCAAATAGGGTAAGAAAGCCATGCTTGACATATTTAGGAAATACTTTAAGGATGCAACTAACATGGTAATAATATGAACACCACCTTGGAAGAGAAAAACTGGGTAGCAATAACACAGCATCCACCACTCAAGTGCCTTCTCATAGGCAGGGCCTGGTTCATTTTCCCCTTCTTCCAGGTTCCTTTCACAAAACTCCATATAGTTTTGCTCATCCAATCACAGCCCTTCTTGGGATCTGGTTTCTTTATTAACACAAAGTTCCAAAAAAGCAAATACAAAAACAAATCTTTCACCAAGCCTTAAGCAGGGTATAGTGCCTCCACCCTAAGGTACTGTCCTTTTCTGCTTCCTGAGCAACTGTGAAAGATGCAGGGCTTAGTCTGCCTTCATTGTCTTCTCCCAAAGGAAGAACAAAACTTTCAGCTGGGTCTTCTAATCCCTACCACTTCAGAAGACACCCTTTCCCTACAACTTCACTCTGAAGACCCTCTTGTAACTCTGCCCTGCCGCACGCTCTCTAACCCTTTATAGCCCAGGTGCAGTTCTGCCCCCTTAATTGGTTCAGCTAGGAGCACCTGGTCTGGCCAAGAGAGCTAGACTTAAACATATGTTAGCACTTATGCCAGCAAAACTTTTGTCACTTAGCAGTGTGAAAAAAACTCTCTAGTGCAGGGGAACTACATAAAAAAAAATCCTCCTGAGCAACATAAATTTTCCTGGCATAAGAGCTTGTATGGACAATGCTATGTTGGCAGGAGATGCTCGCCTGCTGACATAGCTACTGCCTTTCATTTAGGCAGCTTTATTATGTTGGTGGCAGAGTTCTCTCCATTTACATAACCCAGCTACACAAGTGTTCTTACAGCAACGCAGTTGTACTGATAACGACTGTGCATGCATTGTAAGTTTTAAGTGTAGACTAGCCCTTATTTTAATCAGAGGGGCCAGCCAACCTGTAAGAGCTACCTAAAGAAACATTACACAGAACAATGGAGAAAGAAGCCAAATCCATCAATAGAGTCCTGCAAATCAGTAAATATGCATTTTATGTCTGCAGACCATTTTTTGGGACCATGGATTGCATATGGATTGTCATGGAGATCATGGATTCTAGGACTTTTTGGGATCTTCCTGATTGCAGGGGCAGGGCTGGAGCAGCTGTCAGCCCTGGGGTTGCTGCCCAACAGCTGGCTGATTGACTACCCAGCCCCAGGCTGCCAAACAGTAGTTCAGGGGCCTGTGAGGCTGGCTGCTGATCACTTGTTCAAGGCCCTGGGGCTGGTTGGTGATCAGCTGATTGGTAGCAGCCTGGGACAGAGCAGGTTATCAGCAGTGGAGGGGATTTGGCTATCAAAGAGCTAATAGGTGGTCCTCAAGCTGTGGATGCAGATACACCTAAAAGATGGAGTGTGGATTGCAGGTCAGATACAAGTTGACTCTGGTGGATGTGGATCAGATACAGATCCATGTGTTTGGATCTGTGCAGGGCTCTAGCTATCAACATGGCACTCAGAAGCCTGCACAGACCAGCACAGTACCTAAAGAAGTGGCAGAATCTGGTGCAGCCATATGCATATAAGGGTGCAGGAGAATACAGAACGGAGATTGCTCTGTAGCTGACTGTGAGCCCCCTGCAAAAAATCTAAGTAAACAGGCTTCAAGCAAGAGACCTCAGTAATGTTTGGGAGATGTTACAGAGCAGATCAGCACACCCTGATCAACAGCCCTGTTTTTGAGACCCCCCATCCCCAAGTCCTCTATATGTCAGTTTTTTCAGGGCTATTATGGTATGTCTAGGGTTACTACATGCTGCACCTGGAGGGCTAACTGGAGGGCTTACTCTCACGAACTCTACGTGGCACCTGTTGGAATCTCTCCCTCCATTGTCTGCTTTTTTATATATAAGGCAAACAGAGTCCAGTCAGTTTCTAGCATTAGTGATGTAAGGGGACTATTACCCCTTACTGAAACTCAGTGGGTCTTTTTGGATGGCTATTTCTCAGTACTAAAGAACAGGAGAAAGGTGGTTGAGAAATCAGAACCCTGAAATGGACAGCCCCAGGCTAGTAGGGAGAGACCAGTGCGCCAAGTCAGCCTGACTGACAAGGTGGACAGGCAATGAGGCAGCCAGAGGTGTGAGCTGTATGGAGCAGCTGCATTGGCAGGGTGGGGCTGAGCTAAGGACAAAGCAGCCTGTGCTGGGAGGCCAGATAAGAAGCCTACAAAGCTGAGCTGAGCTGACCCGACCCGACCCGACCCAGCCCAGCCCGGCCCGGCCCACAGTAGCAGAACCAGAGGGGCCTGAGGATCAGCCCAGAGAGCCAAGCTGAGCAAAGTCAAGCCACAGCCATGGGGCTGAAACAGAGTGGAGTTGAGGCTGGAACCGGGTGAGGTGAGCAGCTGGCAGGAGTGAGGGAATTCTGGGTAGAGAGCCAGCACAGGGAGACACCACTATCCAAGAAGCCTCACAGGCCAGACTTGGAGGGGAATTGTGACCCTAACATGGGGGATGATGCTAGTGAGGAGGGTCTTGGCACCTAGAGCCTAAGAATGTGTAGCTACCATCAAAGCAAGTATCTGACTCTCTGCATCCCTGCAGCTCAGTCAGGGCCTGGGCAAGAGGTCTGTGACATGTAAGAGACAGATTGTGAACAACCCTTACACCCCAGCAATGCTGTGTGTGGTATCTCCATGCCCATGGGGTGGCATTAGGTGTTTTTCTCATCTTTCCTTTATTTTGTAATTGATTACTGTTTAATAAATTGTATTGCTGTGAACTACATGCATCCATCAGAGACGCGTTCAATGCAGAGAAAGTACCCATAGTGGGGACACCCTAAACCCTGTCCTAAGTGACCCAGACAAGATTGAAAGTTGAGCCCTCCAAGGGTCCTGAGCCCAGCCTTTTCAGAGTTACAGCGATTCTACCACACAGGCCTTGCAGTCAGGCAGGCCTGGGGGGTAAAGGGAGTGGGAAGAAGGAATCAGATCCTTTTGCTAACCAACTACACTGAGGTAGTGTGTGAGCCCGGAAAGCACCCCACACTAGCAGGACCATCTCCCCCCACACCCTACATTGAACAAGGGAATGACTTTACTGTGCCCACTCTCCTTCATTTAAACTTTCCTTCCATTGCCAATAGAACAACCACCATGGGATATGTTCTTTTCCTCATGTATACAATAAATTACTTATTAATAAATTCCTTCATCACCACCACAGCCTAACTAAGGTGTTCCATACAAGGGAACATGCTGCTGCTGAATCCACAGTGCCCCTTGTAGGTCTCCAGCCTATTTTGATGGGAATTTTCTTTTATCCTAGGTCCACTTTTTATCTCTGTTGACCACAGAACTCTGTGATACCTCAATTCATGTAGGTCCAGTCTTTCTTCCTATGACCTTTACCCCTCATTGGTAACAAATCATTGAGCAGATGATTGTGGCACCTTTATTCGTGTCTCGGGACCAGGGCTGGATCACCACAGGGGCTACAGGACCTGAAGCCCCAGGCTTGAGCCTCTAATGCCCTATCCTACCCATCCCTCACCACCCCACTCAGTACTGGTAGGGTTTTGGGGAGAGGGGCAGGAGCACTAGGGGGGCAGGGCCCTGGGGCCACAGGCCAGGCTCCGTGCTCCCACCCTGCCCCTGGGCCAGCTGGTCCACCCCTGGAGGTAGGGCAAGCCAGCACATGTTCATTCCGCTATGGGGGCGGGGCCAGCCAGTGCACAGTGTGGCTGCTGGCACAGCCTTCCAGGGCCTATGGCCCTGAGGGGCTGCACAAGAGCCACAGCCGGACTGGGACGAAGGGGGTGGAGAGCATGGAAGGCAGCATCTGTCCGCAGGGTACCCCCAGCATTGGCCTGCCCACAGGCCACCATAGTGGGGAGCCAGAGTCCCATGCCTTGGGCCCCACAGTAGTGGGGGGCTGGTATCCCTTAATCCAGCCATGCTTGCAACCAATTCCTAAGCTTCTATGAATGAGGTTCCTCCAGCTTCCATCCCCTTCTGCAGGAGGAGAGAGCTGTTTTCATGGAAAAGTCTGCTTCCACATACTCCTCTCTGCTAATTTTATAGCAGTCTTTTACAATTTCAGCTGATGTCCCTGGACCTAAACTCTTATTGCCTCAGGGCAGCTCTGTGTAAATTGTTCCACAATAATAGTGTCTAATTGGGCCTAACTATCTAATCTCATCCACCGATTGGCCCAGTCTGATCATTTCTGTGCAAAAGTCCTGGAACGTATCCCACCATTGTATCGAGCAATTCTGAAATTTTGGCAGTATTTCTCTATTCATCACATGTGCTTTTAATCTTCAGTTGCAAAGCATAACAGAAGGAACCACAGGTATACCAAAGGAGAAAATACAGCTTTTCCTCCTCTCCTAAACTCTCCTTTACTTCCTATTTCTTCAGTTCTCCCAGATATATATCCTCTCCCAGGGTGCGTCTACACTAGTAAATTAAGTCGACTTAAGCAGGCTTAAGTCGACTTAATTTATTCTACGTCTACACTACAGTTTCCTTAAATCGACTTAAGCTACTGCTTAAGTCAACTTAAGGAAATTTTAAGTCGACTTATTAAGACCTCCTTTTACTTCGACTTACTGGTTAAGTCGACTTTATTAAGTTGACTTAAACCAGTGTAGACGCGGATGAGCTGTAAGGTGATTTAAAGTCGACTTAAAGGGCTCCCAGGGCTCCCCCACTGACCTCCCTGCCAGGGTGCCTGGCATGGCCAGAGCCTGGCATGCTCACCCACAGGGCAGGACACAGCCCTGCCCACCCCGCTCCTATACCCTGCCCCTGTCCCTGTCCTGCTCAGTCCCCATGTATCCTGGTACAATGGGGAAGATGCTGAGCTCCCTGGCACTTTTGAAGGGGTGCCTGGGGAAGGGGGACACCCGAGAGGTGACTCCCTTCCCACCATGGACCACTCCCAGGTCCACCTAGACCCTACAAGTCAACTTAGGCATCCAGAGTGGACTCTCTAAGTTGATTTGACAAGGTCGACTTTAAGTCGACCTAAATTTACAGTGTAGACATCCTAAGTTGACTTACTTGAACAAGTGTAGACATAGCCCCAGTTACTGAACCAATTGCCTCGGCAGATCAGCAGTTACTGCTCAAGTATCAGTAATTCCCAACAGAAATGGTTTAATTGACTTCAATTAAGCTTGCAGTCTTCCTGTGCTGCAGCAACCTCAGGGTATGTCTGCACTACAATAAAAGACCCTCTCCAAGCTGGCTGTGGCTGGCATGGATCAGTTGACTCAGGCTCCCAGAGCTCAGGCTGTGGGCTATAAAATCGCAGTGTAGACATTCAGGTAGGGGTTTGGTATCTGAAAACTCAGAGGGTTTCAGAGATTTGGTTCTGACTGAGCCTGAATATCTACATTGCTATTTTTAGCCCAGTAGCTAGAGTCCGGTAAGCTTGAGTCAGCTTGCTGAGTTGGTCGTATGAGTTTATCATCTCAGTGTAGACATATTTTTGATAACAAGGGTATTACAGATAGCAACCTGTCACAGAGGAGAAATGTAATCCTCCCTCAGTCTGGTCATAAGATAAGGTCCATGAGTGCAGAGGCTGCCTCTATAGTCCATGTTCTCATGAATTGCCCAAGGGCATACACCAGCGGCAAAGATGGAAGTTAGAGCTCAGGAGCTCCTGTGTCAGTTAATCCTGATTACCAGAACACACATCCAACAGCCCTTCTGTTGTCTTTCAAAAAAATGTATAAATCAATGAGAAAAGAAAGGGAAAAAAAGCTGTCATTATGGCAGACGGGTATTTCCCTAATTTTCTGTTTTGCACATGTATTTTACATTGAGCTAGCACAGCGTGAGTTTTAGTCTCTTGATAATTAATAGTCCCTGACTCCACAGTGGTGTTTTGAAGCTTAATTAGTAAATAGTACTTAACACTTTTCACACTGAAAATGTTTTATAGACACTGATTTATTAATTCTCACAACATCATTTTGGGATGAGAAAGTATTATTTCAACTTTTTTGGGAAACACAGGCAGGCAGGCTACATTATTTCTCTTAGATCATACAGCAAATCAGTGGCATGGCCAGGATTAGAATTTAGAACATCTTACTGCCCTGATTTATTCTTAAGCAACTAGACTACACATCTTTCTCCTGTTTCACTTTGAAATCCCTAAATGACATGCCCAAATTATAGGGTCAGGTTAGGCCTGTTTTATGCAGGAGGTGAGACTAGATGATCATAATAGTCCCTTCTGGGCTTAAAATCTATTAATCTATATATGTATACATTATTTTAAAAAATCTTATATCTATATACAAAAGTCTGTGTATTCCTGACAGGCATTTGATTTAAAATATCTGTTCATTTTTCAATACCATAATTATCATCCCATGGTGCATAGAGGCCCAAAATAAGATCAGGGTCCTGTTATGATAAGCACTGTACAGACAGAGAATGTGAGAGAGTTCCTGCCCCAAAGAGCTTGCAATCTAAAGAGACATGGGGGGAAAGAAAGGAGAGACCACAGTAAAGTTCTTTGGGTATGTCTACACTTAAAAAACTAAGTCAACTCTGTTAAGTCGACTTAACACGGTCAACTTAAGTCGACATAAAGTCGACCTTATGAAGTCGACTTACAGAGTCTACACTAGACTCTGAAGTTCACTTAGAGTTGATCTAATTAAGTTGACTTACAGAGTCTACACTAGACTCTGAAGTCGAGGGAGAGCCCCGGCTCCCAGCCCCCAGGGAGTCCATGGGACCCATGGCTCCCTGGCAAAAGGGAGCCAGGGCTCCCTTCTCCCTGGGACCTGCAGGGTCCCGACAAGAAGGCAGCCACAGCTGCCCTCTCCCTGGGACCTTCGTGGGTCTGACAAGGAAGGCACCCCCGGCTGCCGCCTCCCTAGGACCCAAGTGGGTCCCAGGGAGAGGGCAGCTGCGGCTGCCTTCTTTCCGGGATCCACGCGGGTCCCAGGGAGAAGGCAGCTGTGGCTGCCTTCTTGGTGGTACCCCAAGGCTTCCCGGCAAGAAGGGAGCATGGCTCCGTTCTGCTGGGAAGCCGCGGGTCCCAGGGAGAAGGGAGCTGTGGCTCCCCTGTTCTGGGGAACCACAGCTCCCTTGTCCCAGCCCTAGGTTGACTTAGGGAACTATGTCGACTTAGGGTGTCCACACCGGTTTTAGGTCGATTTAACAAATCAATTTAGCCATTAAGTCGACCTAAATAATGATAGTTATTAAGTTGACTTAAGAAGCCCTTACGTCGACTTAATGAAATCCTGGTGTGGATGTGGGGTTCTTTAGGTTGACTTAAGCATCCTTAAGTCGACCTAACTTTCAAGTGTAGACATACCCTTATGTGTGTAACATTCCCCTGAACTTATAAGGTACCCTGTATGTTTGTGAGTGGTGAAGAGAAAATATATTCTGATAGCATAACAGGAGTGGGCATTATTAAACACAACAGAGAGAAAGAGATGGTATTTAAAAATATGAAAGATAATGGTCTCTTTTAAAAGGACAGTTCCCTTTAAAATATTATTGTTGCAGGATGAACCGTTAAGGTAAAATATAGCACACTAAAGTAATCATTATAGGTATTTGAAGAAATGACGTTTAATAATGTATCTGTTGAGTAGTACAATATACACAGAGATTGACTAATCTGAGTAAGCATAGCCATTTTTTATTAAATTTTAAAGTGTTAACAACTTTCAGGTGGTCTATTTTCAATCTGTAAATGTTTGTAAGCAATTTCATTTTTTGTATGGAGGTTTCATGAAAATGTATAGAAAAACCTTAGTTGCGTTCTCTGAATAATAATGTTAAATGTTGTATTAGATGAAGGAACATTTTTCATTTCAGATGCTATGACATCATGCCATTTGACAAAAATGTAATTAAGTGGAATTAATCTAAGTTGATATCCGCAAGTGCAGCTTCTTGCCAAATGTCAATAGTCATCTGTTCCACTTTCTGTGTCATCAGCATAATGGGTAAAAGCAATGTATTATGATATCTGATACAGGGCTGGGTGCACTACACTACATTGGGGGAATACAGTATTATATTACGCTAGCATCAATACTTCTATCAAATTTATTATCAAATTATCTGCTGCTATCAAATTTACTGAATACCTTGTAGTCAATTTCTTGATATTAATGGCCTGAAACAAAGATAATGCTGATTAATTCTTTTAACAAATCATTGTCATGGGATGTATATCCATGTACACCTAGGGTATGATGTTTGTAACATTTCTGTTCACTTTTGCAGTGTAATTGTGTGATTTGATGCTGAATGTGCCATGCAAGTTTCCTTTATGAATGCTCATAACATATTCTACATAATTACGATGAGTTCAGGTTTCCTACAGCATCATGTATGTGGACCTATGTGAAGCAGGTTACTTGGCTCAGAGGAGAAATGGACAAATGGAGTTGTTTTCCAGACATGTAAATAGCCAAAGCTGCGAGCAAACACAGAGGCTGGAGAGGTATTTAACAAAAACAATGAAATTAGCTAAGTGCCTGGGGCACCTCTGCCCAAGAAAAGGGGGAGGGACAGACAGGAGTTGAAAAAACAAACAGACACTTGAGCTATGTCTACACTTGACCAAATAAGTCGACTTTGCTAAGTCGACTTAACAAAGTCAACTTTAAGTTGACTTTGTTAAGTCGACATAGCATGTCTACACTCAAAAATTAAGTTGACTTAAAGGGGACCTTGCCAAATGGACTTAGAGTGTCCACACTCGATGCCTAAGTCAACTTCTAGGGGCTAGGTGGACCTGGGACTGGTCCATGGTGGAAGTGGGGGCACCCCTTGCCAAGTGCCAGGGGCTCAGCATTTGCCCCATTGTACCTGGGTACAATGGGGGCTGAGCAGGACAGGGACACTGGCAGGTCATAGGAGCGGGGTGGGCAGTGCTGTGTCCTGCCCTGTGGGGGGCACGCCAGGCTCTGGCTGTGCCAGCCACCCTGGCAGGGAGGGCAGTGGGGGAGCCCTGACTTTAAGTCTACTTAAAGTCAATTTAGGGCTAATCCACATCTACATTGGCTAAGTCGACTTAAGAAAGTCGACTTAGCCAGTAAAGTTGACTTTAAACCAGGTTTAATAAAGTCTACTTTAAATTTCCTTAAATCGATTTAAGCAGCAGCTTAAGTCAATTTAAGGAAATTGTAGTGTAGACACAGATTAAATTAAGTCGATTTAAGCAAGCTTAAATTGACTTAATTTGTAAGTGTAGATGCACCCTTGGAGAGTAGGGAAGGTGCTGGCCTTTGGCCAAGGAAACATCACCTGAGAAGCAACTGCAAGCTTTTAGGCTTACCCCATGGCCAGGAGGACCTAAGCTGGCTAACCACCACCAGGAGCCAGTTTTGAGGGTAAGAATGAAGAGAATAGATTAAAGAGCGACCTTGGAATAGTGTTAGTAGAATAGAATGTCTATTTTATTTTATTGTGGCTACTTCTGACTGCTTTATTAAATGATTGTGCCTTGATTTACTATATATTCACTTGAAATCATATCCTAATCATTAAACTAGTATTTGTTTTATCTAAAGCTGGGTGGAGTTTAGAGGGTGTAAGTGAGAGAGGCTGGGCATGATCCATTTCAATGTCAAATGAATGGACATGCATATATGGTGATTGGAGAAGGATCCCAATCTCTGTAAGACAGAAGTTCCCACTGTGGTATCTGGGGCTGGGGGTACTTGCTTGGAGACCGTCACCTGAGTGGCCAGAGGATGTGTATGCAGGAGGCTGGTGTGAACTGACTCAGGAGTAAGTTGTCACCTGGCAAAGCAGGGTGAATTGGAGTTCAGGAGTGGAAATTTAGGGGGGCACAGTGGCACACTGTGTGGACCAGATCGGGGGAGCAGCCTTTCACAATCTTGTAGTCAATTTCTTGATATTAATAGCCTGAAACAAGGATAATGCTAATTACTTCTTTTAACAAATCATTTGTAAATGTGATAAATAACTCCAAGGGTTTTATTATTGTTATAATAAACCCTATCAGTGATTTACAACAGATAATACTATGGATATATATTTTTAAACTCTGGCAACAATAGCTCAAGTTGAGTGAGTTTATTGAAAAGCCAAGTAATTTTCAAGAAATTAATACTATTTTGCCAGTCAGGTTTTTAAGGCCTTGTCCTTTCACTCTGTATCTCCTCTAGTTTGTTAGTCTATTTTTTATTTAGATTTGGTCTCTTTTGATTGACTGTGACTGTGGCTGGTGAGAGATGAGTGGGTAAACTGCAATGTACAGAGGATTTTATAGAAGAAAAACAATTCTAAAAATAGTTCTCTGTCTCCCTTTATTTTTGCTCTGCCTGTAAGGAAGTTCTCTGCCTTTAATTATAGCTTGCAGAGACACTGTGCTGAATTACTTAATCTCTCATTGGATTCTAGTTTCCTAATTGGCATCTGAGGCAATGCTGCCAAAATCCAAACCTAAGAATGAGAATACAGTATCAGATGTGTACTATCTAGAGTACATTGCTGTTACCTGTCAGCCAGGTGCCTGAGCATCAAAATGTTTAGGAAACAGGAAAGGGCAAATGTCACATGGCTTTGTAATACAGCTTTTTCATCTGAATACAGCAATGTAATAATTTGAAGCTCACAGACCAAAGCAAACTAAGTAGGTACTGAGATGATCAGCAGAAGTGAAAAACCAGACATGTCCTTGTTTTTCAACTGCGATGAGTGTTGATTTGGAGACTTCTTGTTAAGAGTCGCCTTACATTTCCGGTTGCTGGGAGTAACTCCCAAATTACAGTGTTCCACCCACATCTCTTTGGTGTTGGCTCACCTGAGACACCAACTGAAACTAATACAGAAAGGAAAGGCAGCAATAAAAGGGAAGGAGCACAGAGGAGAGGACCAAACAGAGTGTGGTTTACAGCAGGTTACCTGGATCCAGGCCCCCTCATTTGGAATTAAGTGCAGTCCTTTCACATTAGCTCCATCACAGGGGTCATAAACACAGCAGCAGCAGCTAACCCCACCCCCCAACTGGGGATTCCTTGATAGTAAAATGGCTACATGGCCCCACATTGCAGTCACTGGTTTAGGACCATGCTTGGGAGGCAGTAGAGGAGCATGATGAGCACTACTGCACTTCAGCTACTTAATGTTGTTGGACAGCACCTTTAAAGGTGGGAAGTATAACAGTGAGCATTTGGGACTGTTCAGAGAACAAGGAGGGAGTATTTATATTTTAGGCCTTAATTACAATATAAGTAAAACAAATATTTTTGTAACTTGTGATGCTCTCACCTGACCTGGATACAACCAACACGTTTGGGTTGCGTTACACGGCAGCTTTTTGGTCATCTCTAGCTGTGCATTCAAATTTACCACACTGAATATTTTTCCTTTGCAGTTCATGTCCATAACAATGACCATGTGGGTAAGTTTCAGTCCAGTTTTAGGCCTGTTGGGGGGCCTGAACCTATATTAGTCACAGTCATGAAGCTTCCTGTTTGCTTTGGATTCAGACAATTTACTTTTCTGGTTACACTAGATCCCTGAGTACCTATATAATTAACCATAGTTGGTTGCTTTGGCATTTAAAGGGTGTTGCTCATGTATCTTGGACTACCCTCCAGTGTTTCTTTTAGCTCTATCTGGAAGATAAGAATCAAAGAGTGGAAATGGATAATTACATATCTTCAATGAGGAATCTGACATATAGAACCCTGTCTCTTATGTGTCTGCCTTATCTTATGTATATATGAGGCCTGGTGAGATCATGCATAGAGTGGAATATTACCAGTATAACAATGACACAGCTGTACATCAGTTGCTTGGTGGATCTGGCTGGTTTTGTCTCTGTTGTAGATGAGATGGGATTGCCGACAGGGTATGGATTGCCTCATTCTCAAACCAGGGGAAGACAGAAGCCTTGCAGGTGAATAAGACTCATCCTTATGGGGGGCGGGTTGTGAGGTTTCTCTGATTTTCTATTTTCACTTACTGTGGTAAATGTTCTGAAGAAGTAAGGATAAGAATCTTATCATTTCTAATCATGCCTTTTCCATGGAAACCCATTTATCACACATGGCATGAAGTGTTTATTATTAGCTTTATAATTTGTGTGGGCTGTCCCTTTATTTAATGAATGAAGAATCTACAGCTGACCCACACACCCTCATGACCAACCTCTAGTACTGTAGTTCTTTGTTAGTAAGGTTTGAAGTAGAGCTTCCTCACTGCTTGGTGTTTGTCTAACCTGACAGGTTTTGTCTAACCTGTTCTTCCAGTGAGGGAGATTCTACAATTTGTTCCTGTGCTCAACTATCCTGATAGTCTGGAAGTTTTTGCTAATGTCCAACCTAAACCTCTCTTGCTGCAATTTAAGTCAATTGTTTCTTTTCCTATCCTCATGAAGGTTAACAAAAACAATTTTTCTCCCTCCTCCTTATAGCAACCTTTTATCTACTGGAAAATTGTTATCATGTCCCCCTCAGTCTTGTTTTGATTTGTTTTCTCCAGATCTACAATCTTGGAAGGTATCTGTGTGCTCTATTACCTCCTTCCTTCTAGATGTTCCACCAGTTATATTTTATGCAATATTTCCAACTCCAAAAATCATGAGTCAGCCCAAATAATCATAAGATTTGCTTATAAATCATGAGGTTTTAGAACATAATAAATTTGGAACTTTTACTTACCCTCTGAGGGTTTTTTAAGCCTTTGATCTGGGAGGTCATATTTTCAAGCTTTTTTCTGGATTAGAAATTTAATTTTTTAATAAAACCCACAAACCAAAACCTCACTTATTGATGTAATCACATGACTCCATGAGTCTGGGCTTTTAAAAAACAAATATTGCATGACACACAAGAAAATCATGAGACATGGCAAAAATGTCACCAAGTGACCAAGCAGTGGTGAACCTGCCTGAACTGTGTTATCATCTAGGAGCATGTGGTACAACTGGAGAACTCCCATTGTGTACCAAGGAACTATGAAAGGCATTGTGTCCTTCTGAAGCACAATATCTTCTCGAGCTCCTCTTGGGGGTGGTGCAGCTCTGCAATTACCCAAATGCAGGCCAGTGCCTAATAGGCATAATTTAGTCCTCATAAGCTATGTATTACTACGTCAATCTTTTGCACCTTGTGGTGCCAATTCATATCCCCCCAAGAAGAGGGGTGCAGTCTAAGCACAAGTCTGGAAGCCAGGCACTCCTAAATTCTAATTCTAGTTCCCACACTGATTTCTTCAACAGGCTACCCAGGGCAACACTTCTAAAAGTAGCCTTCAGTTTTGGATTTCCTCAGTTTTTATGTGCCCATCTTGAGACACCTTGGGCCTGATTTTCAGAAGTGCCAGGTGCCTACAGATACTTTTGTCGTCAGCTGGAATTGTGGGTGCCCAGACCAGCACTTCTGAAAGTTATACTCAAGTATCTCTCGGTGGGCACCCAAAATCATAGGCCAGTTTTGGAAAACTTTGGCCCAACCTCTGCCTTGACTTCTTTGACCCATAGAAATTAAGCATAATATTAATTATCTAGCTTTCAGAGTGTAGTGGCAGCTAGTTAATTAATTTTTTGATATCTCTTTGAAGGTGAAGAGTACTGCATTAAGTCCTAAGCATTGTTAAATTGTCATCGTACTGAAATTCCAGTTCTCAGTGATGTTGGCTGTGGATATCACTCCACTGATGTAAGCAGTTGACTTGGAATAGATAGACAGAAGAAGAATGGAGAACAGGATATTTTGTCATCCTGGCCCTACTGACCATGTGCATCCATGGGGTGAGCACTGTTTAAGTAGAATGTTTAGATTAGCCTTTCTAATCTGTGGTATTTATATGGCCATCATTTAGACACCTATTCTTCACATGATTACTACTTTTACCTTGAGATGCCTCATGAGACCTGAGTCTGAGGTGAAGGGGGGAAAACTATTGCTAAGGAAAAAGTGGCGGCAAGGGGTGGAGTGGGGAGGGGAAACTGTGGCATGGTGATCTATGTGATCTACAAAGAATTTGGAAAAACCTACTCTGCTAGGAAGCTCTCTCTTTTTTAAAAAACAAATCTTTCTAGGCTCAGAAGAATTTAAAGTTAACTATGGTACTGGTATTTTAAAATGCATTGCCTGCCATTCCTGTTCCTCATTCCCTCTTCACTTGTCCATCAAAAGGCTGGTTTTCCTGAAAATGGGTTTTGAGACTTGGGAGCACTCATTAAAAAGATGGGATGCTGCAGAGCATCTCAAAATATTAGGCTCAGACCATAAAATTATTCCGTCACTGAGAGTATATCTCAACTGATGTTCAAAATTAGACCTGTAATGCTTCAATGCTGTTTCAAGAGGACCTTACTTTGTACTTTCAGAACAAAGCAGGAACAAATATATTTTGAAAGTATTGAGTCAAAAGAGCCTTACTGTTTCAAATAAACTAGTGATATTGTTTGAGGACCACACCAGATACTGAGGACTGCCACCTGCTGGGGTCCCTTGCACTGTGTTTGCCTTATACTGCAGTATGCTTGAGTACCACTGTATGACTGCTGCCCTCCTGGGCACTCCTGAAACTGAGATGCATATCTCTTGAGATTATCCCATTGAGATAAAAATATGAAATAATATATCTCTTTCAGTTCTCCAAAGTACAGTGCCTCAGAGAAATCCAAAACCTTTCAAAGCAACTTCTGGCTGGGCTAGATATCACATCAGTGCCGAAGGAAGCATATTTTATAAGAATGGAACCATGAAATCAGGCCAATGTGAGTCTAAATATATGGAAAATAGTAAGCCTATGTTTTTTCTAATGCAAACCCACAGAGGCTTGTTTGCTCAAGTCTTGGGGCAACCCAGCTTGCTAAGTTTCTGCTAAACTGGAGATAAAAATAAATCACTGCCGTTGTAGAAATCTCATTTGAGAGCTAATTAGACTTTATACTGGTTGTGTCTCTTCAGTGGCTTAAACTCAGTCTGTTGACACAGACATAAAGTACTAGGAAATAAAATATTTTACAGTAGCCTCCATTAGGATGGGACTCATGGTCTACACAGTTTCTTGCACAGGAAGGAATGCTGATTAGAAAAAGACCAAAAAAGTTATCATAACTCGGTCATGTATAAAGGACCTGGACAGCTAGAATGAACTTGATCATTTTGATATTGTAACTTTAGGAAGTGATGTTTCCTCACATAAATGCTGTCATCCTTTATATGCCCAAGATCTTGAAAAAACCCCTAAAATATCTTTATCTGTGTAAAATAACTTGGCCTGGTGGGCTTAGTTTCAAATCTGTTTCTCTTTGTCCACCAATTTTCTTTACAGTGAATACATATTTGTGTTAGAACAGCAGCTTTCATCCAAGAATCTAAAAGTATTTTTATATATATCAATCAAGCCATACAATACCTCCCATGTATGTATTATCACACCTACATTTAAGATGGGCAAACTGAGTCAGAGGTTAAATGGTATGTCCCAAGCCAAACAGAATTAATGGAAGAGTTGGGTTAAAATCTTGACTCCCCACTCTTTTAACACTAGATCACATTTCCTCTAAAAAACCACACACTTTCTGAGATATCATAGGCTATGTCTACACTTGCTAAAATTAATTCAAATTAGTTAGTTCAAACTAACTAATTCAAACTAATTTTAGTTAGTTCGAATTAGCTTAATTTGAACTATCTTAATTCGAATTAGCTTAATTCGAACTAGTATGGCCACACTGGAATGTTAGTTCGAACTAAGCAAGCACTTGCTTAGTTCGAATTAGCGATCCCCATTCATTTCAATGGCAAGTTAATTCGAACTAAGAAGTTGATTTGAATTAACATGGCCACATTGGTTAATTCAAACAAGTTAGTTCAAATTAACCCCTTAGTTTGAATACCCTATTCAAACTTATTGGTTCAAATTAAGGAAGCCCTTAATTCGAACTAACTAAAGCCTAGTGTAGCCATGACTTTAGTTAGTTCGAATTAAAACTCCTTAATTCGAACTAGCTTGCCAGTGTAGGCATAGCCCTAGAATTTCAAGTCTTTGGTCCTCTTGTAAATTAACCTTGCAAACAAGTCATACACATAAATCATACTAAATCTTTTTTAAGGTTGCTTAGAGCCCTGATATGCATTCTTTTATTTTGTGTCTATTTCATTTAACCCTTTCGTACCTTAGGAGATTTGACAGTGGCCTGTTTGATTAAACGGTGGGTTTTTTAACTACTGATTAGGATTTTTTAACAAGTTTTTAAATCCTTGCCATGTAAATATCAGAAGCAAAACAATAAGTTAGCTTTTGTTTAGAAAGACATTATACAAGAATATAATAATCAGACCTTTCTATTTAATTAGATGTTACCCCATATTACAGAGTGAGCATCATTACATCTAGAATATGTCAAAACTGTGTTTTACTAGAATAATGCTATGGGAGGAAAGAACAACGAAACACACAAGTTGCCAATTGAACTCTTAGCAAGAGGCTGCAGCTATCATGATGAGGGTAGGCCCGCAGTTGTATTAAAAATATAGTAGTGGTATTTATTCATGTCAGTTATCCTTCACCACACCCTACATTGAAAGAATTTAATATATAATAAAAAGCTTCATAAACATGGTGGTTTATAAGGACAATCAAAGAGACATTGGAAATGAAAACACAGTATAAAACCAAACACAACTATTTAAAAATTCCTCAGTATTCTGTTTGGGACTTTCATAATGTGTATCAGGAAAATTGATTCTTTTGTACCGTTAAATTTGAGGTGCTTTTTCCCCCTCTGATACAATGGATATTGCATATTGGTATACAAGACTTTCACAACTTATATATAGTAAGAATTTAAAATACACATGTTGAACAGTCGATAAACCCACAAACCATGAATGCGGTGGTCCCTCTGCAACATGCAGTGTGGAAGGTGCAAAGATGTTATAAAAATCTGGTGCTGGTGTGGCTTTTGTGGGGCATGGGCCTATATGGGATGTTTCCTTCTCTGTGCAGCCATCACTTTTTCCTCCACAGGAAATTCACATGTAAAAAGTAGGGATTAGTTAATACTTCTTCAAGTAGCATTTTTTACCTTTCCATGCTCTATTGTCCACAGTGCAGGAGTCAGAGAGTACACTGCCCAGAAGTCAATGGCAATATATATTTGTGCATATGTGGTGATGATGACCAGGGGACCTTAGAAGAGGCACACAAGATCAGTATAAAGTTATGGTTGAGTCAATGGGACTAATCATATCCTAAGCCTTTGCAGAACTGAAACCATAATGATGATGAGTAGAGTCCTGCACGGATACCAAATTTATATCTACATTAGCCCTGCAATCTGCAGAAATGGATACAAAACTTGTATTCACATCTGCTTTACAATCTCAAAAATGGTCTGCAGATATAAAGTGAATATCCATGGATCTGCAGAGTTCTAAAGATGAGGGCAGAATTTGTCTTGTTCAAACCCACAGCAAATCAGTGGTAATCCAAAACTAGAAATAGAAATCAAGAGCCCTGATTCTCAGTTCTCTGTAATAATTCACCCCTATTTTCTCTCATAGAACATTGCCTTTGAAATTCCTTTGGGATAACATTTCTCATGCTTAGTGTCCCTGGTCTCTCACAAGTGCACTCACCTAGTTTCAGTAGTCCAACCAGTGTCTAGTTCACACAAGTTAAATAAAAAAAGATCTTTCTGTGACCTAAACACAAACTGTGTTCAACATTAGGCTCTGCTTGGCTTCTTCGTTTATAGTAGAGGGAAGATCATCCATCCATCCCCCGGCTTCAGTTGAGGGTCTTTTAGTGCTATAGAACATCTACTATGTTGTGTCCTGGTCTGAACCCTGATTGTGAAGTGTCTAAAATTTGTTCATTTGCTTTATTGTGTTAACCTTTTTCACCTTTTAACTCAATGTCTGAAAAACCTTAAGAGACTAGTTCTCTCAATCATCACCATCAGCCCTATTAAATATTTTCTGGTTCTCAAAAGTGTGCTCTAGCAAAACTCTGGGAAGATAAAACTTTATATTCCTGGTTCTTCTAAGGTACAAACAAGAAGGAAAACAGGGTTGTTTCAAATATTCCTTATATATTTTGAAGAAGCAAAAAAGGCACAATTTTTTTTTTGCAAATTCCCTTTAAGCATATTTGTTACATTAGTAATAAAAGAGGAATTGAGAAGAAAATTTAAAGTTGAACGAGTTTAGGACAGATTTTCTCCTCAGAAACTCTCATATGTGATTCCCTTTGGCTTCAGCGTGCATGGTTAACTCAGGATACGGTTTTGTCCTAAAGGTGTTATTTTTTAAGGCTTCAGTTCAATAGGAACTATTAGTAGTATAACGGCACATATGTAACATCTGGTGAGTAGATACACATTTGATTTCCTCTTTTTTCTTGCTCATGTGTTTTCCTGAACTGTTTGTTTTGGACCTGTGAGAGGGGAAAGAAACTGTGTATTGCATCTTGGGAACCAGGAGAAGTGACTAGGTCAAAAGCAGGAGACAGATTAAGCCAGTGCTGGGCCAAAATATTCATGCTTTTTCCCACCTCATGACATCATGGAATTCCAGGGTATTTCCACCAGTGTGACAGAACTCCTAGTGGAGAGAGCAGAATATAACATAATTCAAAGCAATGTTGAACTTCAGAGCATAGTTTAACATTAGTAATACATATTATATTAAACCTAATGGTATGCTTAGAATGGAGTACAGCTTCCCCCTGCTCTGTAACATAATGACTCAATTCTGCGGTTTTTATCTACATGAATATTCCCACTGAAATCAACGGGACTACTCATGTTAATCAAGACTGCAGGGTGAGACCCTAACTGATATAAAAACACATATCGTAAATGGAACCCCATATCCAATGCAACATTTAAACACATGAGAACATAGTTAATTTTACATTTTAATATTTTTACAGTTACTATCAACAATGACCTTTAGATGGGTCACTTCCTCTCACTTAATAAATTGTCTATGCTAATGACCTTTAACTCTTCCAACCAGTCATTAAAATCTGTTTCTACTATATCTGTAATTTAGGGTGCCTCATTATTATTTTATATTTTATAATATCTTATTCTGTAATATTATAATTATTTATCTCTGGGCCATTTTTTTGGGTTACTTCTTAAAGTACAGTTCCACTTTGAAAGCTGACTAAAATTGTCAGAGGATAGCAAGCTTGTTTTCTTTATAGATTTTTCCAAAGTTTACAAGTAAAATCATGGGTTCTTTTTTTTTTTTTCCTAACTGCTAGCTCCACAAACTTATCCCAAGATCAGAGGCAAGCTATTCTTTTTGTTCTGGCTCTTGCATCTTTACTTGTGGTAATGTTTCAGCTTAGTAGTGACTGTACAACTGAAGACAAATTGCATTGCACAGGTGTAACAGACTATAGAATTTCACCCTGCTGCAGCTGTAACTTAACAAATCTTTTGATGATAGGTAAGTCAGAACAGAATCCAGCTCACTCCCTCATAGATATTTCAGCTTCTTGGGTTTAACAAAAATATAAAGTAAAATGCATGTTCTCATTAAATAAGGCAGCAACTATAAATCAGAATGAATTCAGGGATCAGATCAGTTGGATGAGCAGAGGCCATTTTTACATCATTGCTTTTCTGACCATAGTCACTTTTCTGGCCACTTTCACTTTGGAATAAGCTCCCACTAGTGGTCCATCAGCTGTGCCTTCTCTCTTTCCCATTCTTTTCAAACGTCCCCTTATAACCCATTTCTCTAACAAATCTTTTCCAAGATGGATTTCTTACCAGTGATCCCTTCCCACTTTCATGCAACCAAAAATCTGATTTTGCAGGGAAGGGAAGGTGATTTGTTCATTGTAGATTAATTTTAAGGCTGTTCTCAAAGTCCCACCTGGTTGTACGTGTTTGAACTAGATACCTACAATTTCCCTTAAATGCTTCTCCAGAAGTAGGACTGATCCACTCCTTCAGATCTGAGCATCTTCAAACTTTGAAGGTGTAAGGAAGGAACCAGCTCTAGATCTGAGTTTTTCCAGTCTGGGGTCATGTCTATTTTTATTTTTTAACCTCTATACATTCACTGTCCTGGCTTGTCAGCCCCTGGGAAACCTCCTCTGTGCTTGGGGCATTTGTTCATATTCTTTGGGACAGGGACCTTTCCCATTTATGATGTACCCTAGAGCGAAAGGGACAGTATTTCTGCTGCACGTTGCAGTGACCGGGAGGTACCCAGGAGCCCCCCAGGCAGCGCCCCACGACTAACACTTTATTTGCTCAGTAGTTTGGGGGCCGTTGTTGCCCTCAGCAGTTCGACGCCCCTTGACATGGATGGGGGCAGCAGCTCGCCCCTCCCAGTAGTGGGGGGTGGGGTTGCCTGGCCCTAGCCATGGCCGTGCGGGGCAGCGGGGCCCGTGGCGTGACGTTGGAGACAGGACAGCCGCGGGTCTGGCTGCGAGGCGCGGGACTGCCTACAGCTGGGATGGGGGGGAGGGTTCACCCCTGCTGGGAGCCGTTGGTCTGATCTCGCGCGGGCTGTTGGGCTCGCGCCTGGCCGTTAGCCGCAACGGAGTCCTCGGTGTGGCCTCGCGCTCCCTCTTGGCCGCTGGCCTCCCGCCCGCTCAGCTCGCGGGAAAAGGGGGGAGGGGAGGAAAGGGAATCCCTCTCGCGCGCGCAGCGTGTCTTTTGTGTTTGTACACACACAGAGCCAGGCTCAGAGGTGGAGGGAAACCGCGGGGGGGCAAGGGGGAAGGAGAGGGAGTGGGCGTGGCCGAGCCTTCCCTCCATTGTGTGCCATTGGCCAGTTCGCGGAGGAGGGGGCGTGGCAAGGGCGGGCGGGGGTGGGGCCAAGCGGCGGGGACGGCCCTCGCGAGTCAGCCATCTTTCAATTGTGCTCTCAGCCGCCAGCAGTAGCTGTAGCTCCTCCTCGCTTCCTCCCTCCCTGCACGGCAGCCGCTCTCAGCCCAAGCGGACGGGGGTAAGTCCCTCGCTCTCCCCGCAGGACTTCCCGCGCCCCCAGCCCGGCGAGGGCCCCCTGAGCCGCCCCAACCCACTCCCCAAACTTTTGGGGGCCAGAAATTGCCCTTGGAAGGCGCCAGCATCCGGAGTCCCCTTCCCCTCGCCACCTTCCCCTGCTCAGCCAAGGAGCTTGAGCTGCTTCCTTCTCTAGCACCCCCAGCCCCACTTCGCTCGATCATTGCCCCCATCTGCCCCCCTCGCCCCCATTCCAAACCCCCACCAACACCCTCCCCGGCCTCTTAGCTACCTCCTGAGCCCAACATCTCCCCGGATCAGGGCTGGGAAGCAGCTGCAAAGAGGAGCCACTTGCCAGCCTAGGGTAACTCTTGCCTTCCTTCCCCTGCTCCCCACAGTTGTTGCTCAGCTTCACCATCTTGTCTCTTTTCTCTGGTCACCGACCATATTTTTTTCCTATTGCATAAAAACAATAAAAAGGGAAAGAAATTTGCAAAAGAAACAACCCCAACCCAATGCATTTTTTTTGCATTTCGATTATAAACTTTTCCCCCACCCCCCCTTGATCTGCACCCACATGGTTTGGAGTTCCTGGTATTTTTTGCATTATTTTTTGCAATTTTATTTTTTTCCCTCTTTGCAAAAGGACTAGGGCTGCATTTCGTGATTGTTTCCATTTTGTTCGGGTCTGGGAGATGAGTTTGCCAGTGAGAGGCGCTTGGGAGCGAGGCAGCCTTTGGAAAAGCAATTGCACAGAAAGAGACAGAGAGGCAGCACCAAAAAACAACCCCCCAAAAAAGTTTGTTGCTCTCTTGAACTTCAGTGAGACTCTTTATTTTTTGTAGAATAAATACTGATTTGCGTGTATTTGCTTTTTAATTTGCGGGCACAGCAGAGCGATGGCAAATTGGGCAGACTGCTTTGCGGAAAGCATAGAGGGGTTGCTTGTCTACTTTCCCCCTCTCCACTGTTTTGAGAGAGGTTTTTGCTCAATGCAGACTATAAATTTGGGTGTAAGCCCCCCCAGTGTTTTTCAGGTAATATTTGTAGCACTTTCCTGCTGACGTGGGAGAGCTACAGGGGTCAGTAACAATCTCTTATCGGTTGTTTGAATCGCCCTGTTTAGGTTTTGCTGCTGCATGGTCCCTCTTTAACTCTCGGATGCAACTGCATTTTAATAATCTGAGATCAGACACTTAATTTCTTTAGCAATTAGACAAATTAGGCCGATGGGGCCTTTTGGCTAGTGTGCTTTTCTACTCTTTCAGCAGTAGAAAGGGATTCCTTTATGTGGCAACCAGTTACCTAGAGTCGCAGTTTGTGTTGTGAGAAGTGCGGTGCTTGTGTGATTCAGAGGTACGGGGGGGATCGTTTTAATTGTCCAGTGTTGTAGGGCTTTTGGCTCTCATTAGACAATATTGTGAAGGTGGGAAAGATAAACCTGCATTTCCGGAACCCCTGAGCCAGTGGCTAGTTTGTTGCAGTGTGTGATCGCATGGTAATTTTTTACCGATAGGTGTAAGGAAGAGAAGTTTGCAGGAACATGGCTCGTACCAAGCAAACTGCCCGTAAATCCACTGGTGGTAAGGCACCTAGGAAGCAGCTCGCTACGAAAGCAGCTCGCAAGAGTGCGCCCTCTACTGGAGGGGTCAAGAAGCCTCATCGCTACAGGTACAGAAATTACTGGGAAAAGCTTGTGATGCAACATCCCCTTAACCAAACGGAAACGTTTATCGGAGCAGAGCTTTTTACATTGGGGGAATTTGGATGGTTTTCTTTTTAATTCTTGATCAGGATTATTTTTACAATGCTTTCATTATTTCAACACTTGATTATGAATAATAAAGAATATGCTTCATGTTAAACATTTGCATAGTGTCTTGAATTTATCTGTAGTATTAATGGGTGTATTTTATTGAATAAATAATCAGTTTTAAATTATATTTATGCAATTGAGACCTCGTTTATACTTAAACAAATAAATGTCATCCAAGCATATATGCAGCTTGGTGATTGGGTTTCTAATTTAATTTAAGTATTGTAACAGAATTAGACTAAAACAAATTTTAATGCACAAAACCGATCCTCATTTACTTAAACTGGTGCAATTCTGACTGTCTTCACAGCTGTTTTGCTGTTTAATGAACTGACAATGTAGTTAAGATGTTCTACCATTAGAGGGCAGAAGATGTCTACATATAAGCAGAATCTCTGCAAATAATTTTACGTTCAGTTAACCTAAAATGAAGACTTAAATAGAGGAGGAAATAGGTTAGAATTACAGGTAAATCTCTTGCTGACAATTATGTTGTAATAAACTCTTTCATCTGGAAGTATCTTTGCACAATCAATAGTTTTAACATCTGATTGTTCATCTTGAGGAATGGTCATTAGTTATTAAAGTATGTGTGTGTTTCCTTTGAGAAGAGGAGCAGAAAGGCATTTGGGAAAGTGAATGTAATCTTGAAATGCTGCAAATGCATGTTTTAAGAATGTTTTAGTCTTCATTCATGGTCCATAAGTAATGTTAGAGAATACAAATAAGAAGAGAGAGCTGGAAATAAATATGATAAAATTAGTAACTTGATAATCCAGAATTTTCATAATAAATGAAATATGCACAATGATGATGTCAGAAACGAATTGTTTACACACCGGCACAAAAAGTATTTCTCTAAGAACAGATTTTAAGTTCTCAGGATAAAATATACCCAAAGTAGTATTGTTTTCTAAATGCCATTTTTATGGTCCTAGCGACAGGGGAAGTGCTTTTGACATAGATTGGTTGAGATAAATCCTTGGAGAGAGCTATGGCTTAACTTGACCAACTAACTCATGCTAACACTACAACTCATCTTGTCTACACTGAGTTTGACACATGTTGTTTAGTGTACATTAGCTAATGTGTGGTATACCTTTTTTCATACTGAAGACAAGGCCTTTGAAGGCTTAATTTTCTTATTTATCTATGGAATGGCTGGTGATATCAATATAAAATATTCAAACCAGTGATAACAGCAGGCCTCCTGTAAGTCAAGGTTTTTTTCTATTGTGTATATTAGGCTGCATCTAGTAAAAACAGTGCATATACAAAAAGCTGCTAGTTCAGATTAGTAGAACATGGGTTATTTGATATTCTAAAATTATGTAAAATGCTTATAAATGTTAATTATTTTTTGTTAATTAAAAGGCCGGGTACTGTGGCTCTTCGGGAAATCAGACGTTATCAGAAGTCTACTGAACTTCTGATCCGCAAACTTCCCTTCCAACGTCTGGTGCGTGAAATTGCTCAGGACTTCAAAACAGATCTGCGCTTCCAGAGTGCTGCTATTGGTGCTTTGCAGGTAAAATTTAAAGGAAGACTGGTTTTATATTTAGGCTTAGTTTAAATGAATGGTGTTTGTGAAATTCAAGGCAGTTATCACTCTACTCAGACTTGTGTGCATCTGTATTCATGTTAAGAAGGTGGCTAAATGATGTCCCTTTTTGCTAATATTGTTTCCTAATAGTTTGAGTACTGCTTAAGCAAAAAGTTACTTGGTTTTTCCTCATGCAAATAATTTAAAATATCACCAAGAACCAAAGAAGCATCAATAACTGAAAGCTCTAATGCCTTCTAAAACAATTATTTAACTCTTCAAGTTCCTCAAATGCCTGAAAAGAAGATTATCAAGGAAATAATGCATCGTGACTAGCTTGGATACTGCTGTAAGTGTGCACATTAGTTAAATTGTAATAACTTTTATACAAGTGTCCTTACATTAGTAAAACATGGAAGAGACTTGAAAGAATATTTTCTTTAGTGCAGTAGCTGATAGGACCATGCTGTTGTCTTTGTAATATTGGAGAGAGAATGTGATAAGTCAGTTCCATGAACTCATGTAATTGGCTAGGCTGTTTCTATGCTTAGTCAAAATTTCACTCGATTGGTAGACTTCAGAAATAGGCATCTACCAATTCAGTTGTAGGTGAGTTGATGCTGTGGCATTCAGCTCCTCCAAAGTAATTCACTTCGTGTTGTTGAACCATTTATAATTAGATAAAAAAAATCTAGTCAATGAAACAACTTCATTAAAATGCCATAAATATATTATTAAAATTGGAAATAGCTCTCATAAAAATCTCCCTAATTTATTAAATGCAGAAATACTACTTTTCTCAACTGTGATAAAATTACTGTTCCTTCCTTCTCACTTATATTTTATAATAATTAACATCTTTAGAAACCAAGCATTTCGAGAGTAGTTGATTTGAGTGTTTTTAATTTAAGGTTTCAGGACACTGAGATGCCCATAAAATTAGCATTTTGGGAAAAACAAACTTCATTTAGAACACATTTCAATAACAAGGGTTTGCCTAAAATACAGTTAGTATAACAGTGATTGATAGTTGCAGATTTGTCAGTATTTCAGTTATGTATTGCAAAGTATGTTGGGAAATTGGTGGCTTTTTGTTGTTCCTGCTCTTGGATTTATTTGGGCAACAATAGGGAGTTCTTGTTTTGGTTTGGTTTTTTTGTTACCTTTGTGCACAAAAATGATTTGGCAATTTTCAATATTAAGTTTAATACTGGTGTAACTTAGTCACATAACTGGATAAATCTGCTAATATAAATAAATCTGCTATTATAGGATCCTTTTTGTCATTGTGAAAAATAGTGGTGCCTATCTGTCTTGCTAAAATTCTGTGTTCAGGGGTTGGAAGGAGCATATGCTTCCAGTGGGTGACATGTCTCTAAATCAGAAGTGCACAACCTGCAGCCCGCGAGCATATTCTGTGCAGCCCTCTGGGAGTGGAGTGAGCGGGGGGATCATGTGACATGACCCCTCCTCTGCAGGTTGCATTTGTGGCCCCCGATTGGCCTTAGAAAATGCAATTTGGCCCTTGG
Source organism: Pelusios castaneus (assembly GCA_007922175.1). NCBI lineage: Eukaryota > Metazoa > Chordata > Testudines > Pelomedusidae > Pelusios > Pelusios castaneus. The sequence continues at coordinate 15,865,736 of ML685763.1, forward strand.
CCAAAAAAGGTTGTGCACCCCTGCTCTAAATGATTTTGCTATATTTCTAAGGTTGTGTGAACACAATAGCTCAGTAGTTCCCAACCGTTTTGGTTCGAGGGCCACAAATATTTTTATAACCCTGAAGGCCCCACCAGTCTATGAACTCATTTAAAAAAAAGTATTGATATATGCACCATTAAGGACTACAAATCACTACATATTTAAATAAACATTTTGATGTTTACATTCATCATTTCCACAGACAAAGCGTGACTGTCATTAGACACTAAAGCACATGGCCTGCTGGCTAAGTCACAGTGCTAAGTGCAGGCCAAACTAGAAGACACTTATTTTTAGAGTCCTGCCCCTCCTCAAGCTTGGTAGGTTCTGGCTGCTCCACCAGCAGTGCCCTCCACCCCACTGCAGCCAAACAGGAGTTCAGTGATGAGGCTGCTTCCTTCTTGATCTCCTGTCTTCCTGGCTGAAGCGGGGAAGCTGCATGCATCCTGTAGCACTATGCACTCCAACTGAGTCATTAGACAGTGGCTCCTTTCTGCAGCCAGGGAGACTGGAAATCAGTGGTCACCTCCTTCTGGCTCCAGCAGGGACCCCGGGGCCTATGGACCCAGGAGGAGCACTTTGCTGTGATCCCAGCAAGAGCCAGGGGATGGGGGGAACTGATCTCCCACCCCCCCTTGGCAGTAGTAAGGAGTCTGCATGCGTAGTCCCGCAGCAACATGCTCCACCTGAGTCCTTAGGCAGCAGCTGCTTTCTGCAGCCAGCAGGAGGGGAGCAGCAGGCCACTTCGAAAGACCCCATGGGCCACTTTTGATCTTACCGTGACATAGCTGTACCGCTGCCAACTGTACTGTTGTCAGCTCACCCGTGTGGCCGCTCTGTGGTGACTGGAGTGAGCTCTGCCACCACCATAATTAATCCCTTACCCCTCCAATGAGCAGCAGTAGCTCTGTCAGTGGAAGACTGTTCCATCAGTGTGTCTCCCACTGATGTAGCAATGGCCACATGGGCATTTTTGTTGGTGAAACATATGTCAGTCAGGGGTAGGTGTAGGGTGTATGTGTATTTAGCCGACAACAGTGCAAGTGTAGACAAGTCCTGAAACAAATGTCCGGTTTGTGATTCTGCAGAATGTACTTGCTTCTCTTCAACTGCTGATTTCAGTGGGGCTTCATGTGCTTAAACTTAAGCATGCATGTAAGTTTTAGAGGCATAAGGCTTTCAAATTCTTAAATGCGGGTTTAAAACTGGAAGATTTTCAAGAGTTTGGATTTGTCTACATTGGTTTTTTACCTGGAATTAACTGATTGCAAATTAACTCTGCCTAAAACATTTCAAAGGCTAATCTTAACACATCCTATGTATTCCTTTTGTTTCAGGATAAAAACCTTTGGTTTACTCGAGTGCTCAGCCCAATGACAAAAAGGGCATGTGTTTTTATTTTTCCAATCTTGTTGGCGCATCTTAGTTATCTTGATCTGATTGTAAAGCCCTATTAAGACACAGGCTAATTGGTATTGAGGCTATGTTGTAGACTGCTCTCTTTTCCTCCACTGGCTTTAACTTGACCTCTTCCTTTCGTGTTAAAGTCAGCCTTTCTGGTATACACTAGACTTCTAACATATGGCAGGCCCTGTCAGTGGGAAAAGCTGTGTGCTTTACTCGACATAACTAGTTTAAGGAAAAGCCTCAGTGAAGAAAGGTTAGCTGGTAGCTTTCACCTGAGATAGCAGATCAAGTTAAAGAGGATGCGGGAGCTTAGGCACCCCTTCACTAATGCTCCAGTTGTCCTATTATTCTATTCACAAGCACAGGCAAAAGAGTTCAGTAACTGTGTATATAATGTATAACAACTTTAAGCAGCCTACCAAATTTGCTTTAAAGGTATAGAACCTGCAAAGGATCTATATGGGCTTTGTACCTGTTTCTGTATTTCATATTTAGACTGCTGAAGACTGCTTGATGTTAGAATTCAAAGTCTTGCTTACCTCCGTGTGAGCTATTACGCTAAACTCAGTAAGCACTCAGTCATAATGAGGGGCTTCAAGTTCCCAGTCAGAGTACTTTAAAATGATTATATATCTTTTTATTTAATTGTGGGAATACTGTTGTAGCTATAATAGTTCCCAGTATTTTACATTTTTGTCAAAGTATTTCTGTAATTATCTTCCAGAGAAGATCAGTTAAATAGCAGTGGTATACCAAACCTTATTTGGCTGAAGGTACAGAAAATCACTATCTATTGAAATAAATGCATTGCAGGTTGGCTGTTTGTAGGGAAGCATTAAGAAAAAGACTCTCTCCCACCCTATTGAAATTACTAAACTGTTGGTATCTTTAACAGATACATTTCTAGACTTTCAGTTACTTGAGATTCTATCATGGACTCGTGTATCCTTTTAGGGCTGTGTGTGTAAAAAGTCTTTAACTCTTCTTTTCTTCCATAATAGGAGGCAAGTGAAGCCTACCTGGTTGGCCTGTTTGAAGATACCAACCTCTGTGCTATCCATGCCAAACGTGTCACAATCATGCCAAAAGACATCCAGCTAGCACGCCGCATACGTGGAGAGCGTGCTTAAACTCCACTATGATGGGTTTGTCCTTCTCAATACAAATCTCTTCTTCCTGTTATTGGTAGTAATGAACGTTAGATATTTTTTTTCCATGGGGTTAAAAGGTACCTAAGTATATGGTTGCAAATGGAAACATAGGGGACAGAATCGAGTATTGGCAAGGTTTTTTTTCCATTTTCATTTGTGTGTGGATTTTTAATATAAATGCGGGGACATAAAGCATTAATGCAGTCAAAAATGTTTCAGTGAACAAGTTTCAACAATTCAACTTTATAACAACTATAAATAAATCTGTCAAATTTTTCTGGACAATGCCAGCATTTGGATTTTTTTAAAACAAGTAAATTTCTTATTGATGGCAACTAAATGGTGTTTGTAGCATTTTTATCATACAGTAGATTCCATCCATTCACTATACGTTTCTAACTGAGTTGTCCTACATGCAAGTACATGTTTTTAATGTTGTCTGTCTTCTGTGCTGTTCCTGTAAGTTTGCTATTAAAATACATTAAATGACTCCTGCCTTTAGTCTTGATTTTTAAACCGTCTACTTGAACTGTCATTGATGCAAGTGCTCAATGTATAGATTTCTGGAGAACTTTTCTACTGATTCCTCTTCCTGCTCCAGTTTTAATATTGAAAAGTAACGTTTCCAGCATTATTTTAACATTAGTTTAGTTCCATTAGAGATTGTCCTCACATTTGCTGAAGTTGCTGGTTTTTAAAAAGAAAATAAAGTTGCTTCATTGTTGAATAAAAATGAGATCTTGAACCTCTAATCACTTCAGAGTTGATCAACACTTTTTAGTAAGTGTATTAAATAAGTAACAAGTTCCAGCAGAGTAACTGTGTTAGTCTGTATACAGCAAAAACAACAAGAGTCCTGTGGCACCTTAAAGACTAACAAATTTTGGCGGGCATAAGCTTTTGTGGGCTGCAACTCACTTCATCATATGCATCCTATGAAAGTTGATGCCGGAAGAAATTTGTTAGGGCTCTCGTTTTTAAATAAGCAAACAAACTAATGTGGAACCAGTATGGAAACACAGAAAGTTAGTAGATAAGAACTCTAAATTTCATTATATATATTTTTTAAAGTCAGTTAGTAATTTGACTTTTTTAACTTCAAGTTAAAACTGCACTCGTGCAGATTTTGGAAATATACTTTTAATCTTTGCATAACATAATCAAAATAACTTCGGGCAAACCAAGGCAAAATGTAACTTTCTTCTCTCTCTCTGCCTCCCACCCCCAAATCTCATTCTGAACTATGTAATGTTTGCTTTGTGTTGATGAGTGCCTTTTTAAAACAAAGTTATTTGCCCTGATTGAGAACAATATATGCACAATTGCTTGCAACTCTTACTCCCTATTCAGAGTGATAATACTTGCATGAAAAGTTGACTTTGTTTCTCTATTTCATGCAAGTAGTTTATTGAGCTGGGCAAGTACTGCTTGTATTGCAGGCCTCGACAAGTCTGCTGCACACCAAGGGGCCAGCCCAAAAACAGGTGCGGCAGTGAAGTCCCCATCTTCCGCCCGCCCCTCCTCCCCCCCAACCAAAAAAAGCCGCTGCTGGCAGCACTTTCGACAGTGTATGTAGGGAGATGGTGAAGTTAAAATGCCAATGCTGCCAACTCTAGGTGTCGGGACGTTCACTTCCCTGGCTGTTATAATCCTGGACACCATGGTGACCTGGGCCCAGGATATGTCGAACCTTGTTGTATTGGAATATCAGTTTTATTTTTTAACCTCTGCTTGATTACGCCTCTCTGAGTTCATTGTCAGTGAATGCAAACAAATTTACTGGCTGAAACTGCCATCTGTAATATTTGCTTAATATGTTAATTTTGAATTCACAGTAATGGTTAACTTCACTGGAAACTTAACTTTAAGGATTCTGATCATCCTGCTGGGGAAGAAAATACTACATGACTGGCTCCTAGTCAGCTGCTGTGGTAGGTCATTTACAGGTAACAATTTGAGTGAAATTATCCCTCGTGCAGAGAGTCCCTACAAACCTCTTTGTCCTGGGTCCCTCAAAAAAGGACTTCATGACATAAGCTTTATGCAAGCTCTTGGCACAGGGATGAGTTTGATCCTCTGCAGATATCTTCAAACAGATTCATGATCTGTCAGTTCCTGGGGGGGGGGAGAGCCAAAACTTGTTCAATAAAACATGTTCATAACTTTGCCCAGCTCTAGTAACGAATCCTATCTATCAGCATTGTTTAGAGCAGGGGTGTCCTAAGGCATATATATTCCTGAAGAATTCTACTTGGTTGTACTTACCCAATACATTTTATAAAGAGTCAAACATTCCAGGAAATACATTTTTTTGAAAAATACACTTCTCCTGCTAGAAGAGCTGAATTAAAAGTAAGGTCTCCATATTTACTACATTAACAAGCCAAATTCAAACAGAAAATGTTCAAGATATTACATACTTCTTTTAGAAACAAAAAAAAATTGCATGTAATGTGAAAGAAACCAACATATGAAAGTATTTTAAGTGCCTTTGTGCTGCCATATCCAATCCTTCGGATGGTATAGACCTTGATAACAGGCCTAACTAGTTACTAAGTAACTTCAGGACCAAAATTTTAGCATTTCTTTAATATATAAGAAATCTAACAAATTTTTAAAAATTATTTTAGTACAAATACTTGTTTGGATTAGATCACCTCATATGCAGGATTGACAGCCCCAAAATTCGGGCACTGGGTTAATATATAAGGACCTGAAAATAACTGTTACTTTCTAACTTTAAACTCACTAATCTGTTTCACTGTCTAAGCAAGGTAATTTATGAAATGTTAGCAGGACAAATAGTGAAAAATGAATTCAATTTTTAGTTGTATTTTGCTATATAACAATGCAGTTTTAACAGTGTAACATGGTTAGTGGGAAGTATTAGTAATAGGATTTTTTGTAATAGGATTTTTTTTCCTGTCCCAATTCAGTGCTCTTCAGAGTTTTAAAAAGCTGTATCTCTGATTTGCTATTTTCCCAGAACATATTTATAAGTATTTTTGAAGAACAAACTTATGTACCATGTAGTCAATACAAATATGAAACAATGAAGCGAATAAAATTATTAAAGTATTAGTAAAAATTATATATAATCCACCCACCAATTTATTCAGTATAAATTAAGGACTACGAGGCACAATATAAACTGACTGCAAACGTTTAGTATTTGGTATCTTGTGGTAATCTATTACATTGCTTGATTTATTATTTAGCTGCTCACTGTTTTAAAAAAGTAATTGCATGGATACAAACTGTGCTCCATTGACAAGTGAACACACGAGGCAGCAGTGAGCTGGATTCCAGGAGGGCATAGAAGCCTTACCATGGACAAGAAAGGCAGCTGTGGCTGCCTACATGCTGAATTCAGGAAGCAGGACTGACCTGAAAATAACGAGGGGAAAAAATCAATCTGTGTCTGACTGTGATGGTAGTGCCTTCCTGATAATTTCACCAGATAGCTATTGTCTGCTCAGATGGGCATTAAATGGAGAGTGTCAGAGTGGAGAGCAAGCTATTACTGTGGGTTAAATTCTCCGCTACAGAAATGCAGTATCTGCTGGTATCTGGTAATCGGCAGATGGTACCTGAGCATCTGCAGGGATAATGCTTAGTCTATAGAAGGAGGAGAGTCGAGGGAGAAACTAGGGCAAAAGGACAAGAATGGAAAGGAATTTGTAAGTATTCTTCATTAGGATGATTAAAGATTATGGGGCAGCATGCTGAAAAGCAAATTCCCACTGTATCTTCTTTGATAGCCTACATTTATATAGAGCTTTACATCCTTTCATTTACACTAGCGGAACCTGATCTGCAGTCAGTAAACGCAGTCCCAAAGGTGGGCAGAGCCAGCATAATAAGTGTGAGGTGAGGCCAGCTACAAGGGTGATATGCTGTTTTCATGCTTTCCCCTGACAGTCTCTGCTGGAACTTAGTGGCCTCCCTTGGCCTGAAATTCTCCTCCAACACATCTGCAGGCCTTATATCAGCCAGGGGTGAATCTGGCACTCTAATCATGTGTCGCATCACTGAAATATCAGTGGGGTAGACTATGGCAACAGTAACATCACATTTTTGGAAGAGCAATTCATGCAGCTGAAACACCGGGTCAGTTTCACATAACATATAATGTGGTGTATTATATCAACAAGTAGGTGAAAGGAAAACTACAGTGGTGAAGGGATGGAAGTAGGTGCAAGCTATGTTTTGGGTGGGTGCTACTTCAATTTATGCTTGCTTTCACGCTTGCTTTCACACTTAATAGTTGATTTTCCTGCTACATCCATCTCCCTGAGTCCCATAATGTAAATTATCCAGTTTAGATTTTGAATCTGGATCTGAATTTCTCCAAAGTTTGGTAGTATTCAGGTTCAGAGTTTTGATTTCACCTTGTCACTATTGTCTGTTGCACTTCTATGACCTCCTATAATAAGCAAATGCATGCAACTCTTCTCAAGTCATTATCAATAAAGGATTAAAACCCTTAACATCACGTATATTGCAGATTTAACTCTAGACATTAAAGCACTCCCTTTCAATTCAAAATACTTTTGGGAGTGGAGAATAAGAAATTGCCATTGTGAATCTCATCTCATCAATGATTAGACGTTTCTACTCAGCATTTACCTGCACTTCATCAGGACAATCAGCACTGAACGCACTTGAAAGATTGATTAGTGCAGGTTGGCTTCCAGAGATGAATAGGGCGGTGTTCAGCAAAAAGCCACTGCCAAATGGTTAAGAAGACTGTGTGGTCGTCTTCAGTTTGGTTTCAGGAGAGTCTATATGCATTTCAGGAGCTGAAAATTGTTGCATGCCACCTATAGAGTCATAGATTTTAGGCTCTGAAGCAGGGACATAGCCAAGCCCCATTTTCTGTCCAGGCCCCTGAGTCTGCAGGGTGGGCTGGCCAAGGGCAATTTCCGGTCATGTGACTGGAAGCTGTCTGAGACGCTCCAGTTGCTAGGTAGCAAGTGAGGCAGTGTACTAGTGCTCCGGCTCCACTTGTTCCTTACCAAGTGGAGCTGTGGGAAGGGGAGAGGGAATGAGATGAGGCCTGCCCACAGCAGCGACCAGCAGCAGTGCGAACTTGGCTGCTGTGGCTGCGGGGCCGGCCAGCAGCCAAGGCAGTGAAGTTCGCACTGTGCCAGGCACTCTCGTGGGCGGGCCCGGGCTCACCCGTTGCTATGCCCCTGGCCCGAAGGAACTACTATGATCTAGTTTAATCTGCATAATATAGGTTGTAGAATTTCACCAAGTGTGCTTACATCAAGCCCATAATGTCTGAATTAGAGCTATATTTTAGAAAAACATTCAATCTTAATTTAAGACATCTAGTAACAGAGAATCCACAACACCCATAGGTAAGTTGTTCCGATGATTAGTTGCCATCTGTGCAAAAAAATTGTGCCTTACTTTTAGTCTATTCATATCCTGTTACACACTTTATTAAACTGTAGCTACAAATTACACTTTCTCCTTTACTCAAAAGTTCATGAAAAGAAACTAGGCCATAATGATACCATTATTTATCACAGATGTTTATGTGAAGTGCTTCACTGTGGTATCTGGTGTATTTTACATGATTACAAGCAAGATTTCTCTACTAGAAGGAGCAAAAGCCTCTGTTACCAACTCCCACAATACTTGCAAAGGTCCAGCAAAGAGGGAGCAAAAATCTTGTGAATGATTTGGATGCTAGATGTACTGCAGTGATTGTTGTACACTCTTGAATGAATGAAATGTGTGGGGAGATGGTAATGTTGACACAGGGAGCATGAATCATACCTGAAAAAGCTTGAGTTCTTTATCTTGACTGCTTTCCAGACATAATCTCCAAGGATTCTCTTTGCTACAGGACCAGAAACAAATAGACCTAAAAGAAACATATTTGTTTAAAATCAGGCACAAAAGGTATTCCCAATTTTAAGTTACTGCACAACAGTGGGTCTCTAGAACTGTTTTCATTGCAGATTGTATAGACAGAATCTATTTCTATTCCTCCTCTACTCTGCTCAGTATTGCTATCCTGAGATTCTGGAGACAGGTGAGTGAACTCCCACAAAAACCTGACTTTTGCACCAAAAGCCTCAGATTAGGAAAGTATGGCATGTAGTTTCTCCTAGGCAGGTTGACACAACACTCAAGCCTAACGATTTCTGAATGGGAAATGCACCTCATGCTTATGTTCACCTTGGTTTTGATATCAGGTATTTCCAGGCCAGGGGGAAGATAGTGATTTTAAATTTGTATACATACAAACTTCTTTTGACCTCTGCTGGCAGGATCTCCCTGATTTTTCCTATGTAGCCAGATCAGTCAACATGGTCACTAACAGAAATTTTGTACTTAGGGAGCTGTGAATTGCTAAAAGGCCCAGATTTAAAAAAAAAAAAAAAAGCCTGCACAACAAGAAAATTTATCCCCAAAGAAATTTACATGGTGCTTGATGTGTGCTGCCAATTCTCATGGCTCCAGGTTCTGTCTCCTTGTATCGCTTCACTTCTTCCCATCAGATGATCTCTTAAACTTTGTGTTTGTGTCTTTGCCAGTGGGCCGTGTAATGAAACAAACAAGGAGTCCTGTGGCACTTTTAAAGACTAACAAATTTATTTAATGTGTTTAAATAAATTTAACATGCCCACTACACTATGTTAAATTTAACATGTGACCTCTTCTAGGTCAAGCTGCCAGTTCTATACTTGTTACAGTTCTACACAGGTTAAATTTAATGCGTTAAATAAATGTGTTAGTCTTTAAAAGTGCCACAGGACTCCTTGTTTGTTTTGCTGAAATAGACTAACACAGCTACCCCTTTAGATGGAAGTGTCTCCCATGCAGAACCAATATGGGCAAGTTTGTTTTTTACATCTAGCCCATCACTGGTCACCTGTTATGGACCAGATGGTTTTATACACCTAACTTCTTTGGCAAATATAAACCTTGTGATTTGTCAAATTTGTCCCCTAGTTTGGCTGTCAGTATATATAGCTTTTGAAAACTTGAGGGGTTTCCTGGGAATCTTGATGGCTGGCAAAAGGATGTACCAACATGACATCATCTATAGCTCTTCTGTGCAGGTGATTCAAGGAGGGAGTGGGCAGAATGGGAACACACAATAGCTATCATCAAGTAAAGAGGTGTGATTCCAGTGTAGCAGGGAAGGGAAGCCCCACAAAATGGCATTTACAGCCCTGTTGAAATGCAGGCAACTAACGCATCATTGCCTGGCAGCTGAGACCTTGTCAAACAAACAGCTTGTGAATGGGGATGTTGCCAGATGAACACATGGGCATGAATGCAAGGCAACTAAGAGACTATCACATGGCCTATGTGATCACACATTCTGGATGGCTAGGATACAAGTCCCAGCTGGAAGCATCCTTGGGACTGATTATGGCTAAGGAACTATGTGTCAATCCCATCTAATGGCTGGAGTGACTTCAAACAATTTCTATGTGTCTGTTAATTTAGGGCTTGGGAAGAGTGCCAAGATGAGGCTCATACAGTCATGAAGACTGCGGGACTCTGCTTAGGCACAAAGTAGACATCGAACTGGCAGAAGCAGTGCAAGCTTCCTCACAGAAGACTCCCAATATGCTTGATCTGAAAGAACCACCTCCAGTGGTGAGGGGATGGCTTATTTTTCATGTCCCATGCCAGCTAGCCTCCCTGCTGAAATTGCCAACAAGGGGTCAGGCTGGGAGCAGAAAGAGAGGGGAGAATGTTACAAGGCTTCTAACCTTTGTGCAGAAGAGCGGCACAGTGGTAGTCCTTGTGCTCAGTGACTGCTCTTTCCTAATGCCCCTTGGGGCACTGGCCATGCCAAACGGGCAGGATGGAGCCTGGGGCATGACCAGTCATGGAATGAAGACAGACAATTACACAGGGAAGCACGTTACACTGTCCTAAGGAATACTGCAGTGGGCATGTTCCCTTTGTTCCAGAGGGCACTGTGTTGGGGCATAATGTCTTGGTGAGCTTCCCCTAGTATAAGTACAGCTTTGTACCACTTCCAACATGAGCCAATGCCTAATCTGGCCCATAGTTTGCCAGTTAGTGCTGATAGTTTTTTGTTAGAGACATTTATTCCCTAGGAACTCAACTGACACGAGTAAATTCATTTCATACAGGCTGACAATAAGTCATCAACTTTAGATTAATGCTGACCTGAACTTGGTTTGGACCAAAAATCTGGAGTTTCAGTTTTTGCATGACATGCGATAAACAGACATAGTGAAGCTTTTCATTTTATTATAGTAAATATTATTGGTAATTGTGGCAATCATTGATCTATATACAAGATGCCATGTTTTCACCCACCCACAAAAAAGTTCACTTTCAAAGCTACTGTGAGAAGACCAAGAATGGATAGACGTATTTCTTTTTTACAGATACCCCAACAAGATTTGTTTCCATTAAACCAGATTTAAAAACAAAACTAATCCAAGGGGGTTTTTTTTGTTTGTTTTAATTAAAAGTGAAAAGAATCACTTCTTGGCTTATATTCCTAGATGCACAAACTGGTTTAAATTGATGGGTGATTTTCAAGAGCTATTTTTGTGTTCCTTGAACAATAATTTGATATGACAATAGCAATTCGTGGATTGAATCTGAGTGAAGTTCTCCATTTACAGTGATTTTTTTCCCCTTCTCTGGTGTCAGCATGAGGCCTAGAAGGGAAGGAATTTCCCAAGAGATAGACACATCTGTTTAGGAATCTGATCTCATTTCTGCCTTAAAGAGTCTCTGACTAAATGGGCCATTTGATTTTCACAAGAGAAGTTGCTTTGAATGCTGTGAAAAAAGGAGGCAGAGCCACAGATAACATCCAACCTCATTGGTGTTTATCAAATAAATTAATAAAATAAATAATAATAAAAGTAGCATTCAAGTTCAAAAAGATGAAGTTAACTATTGCTAAGCCAGCCTTAGCTATACCTGGCACAGAGCATCACAAGCCAAACACAATCTCTCTGCTAACTGGAATCTGTGACTAGTTATACAGATATCACAGGCATCAGTTATACTGCACACATGAGCACCGTGTTCCTGTAGAAATACAGGGTTGTTCTTAGTCACGGTGGTGTGAATCCAGAATAATTCCACTGACTTCTGGTATAACAGACTGATTTTGTCCAGTCTTTGACCTTCTGAACTGTATGAGGCTCAATGATACTTGACATTAGTATTAAAATACTGTTGGTTTCAGCACCTACTCCCTGAAAAAGCACCATGTTTCCTGCTGATTGGCTGATGATGGGGAGGTGAGAACTCTGGACCAGGAAGCAGCAACCTTGGAAGCTCTGTAGCATTAATCATCTAAATGCCATCTACTTACTCCCTGTTATCTCCCTATATGTTAACCTGTCGTCTCTCCCCCTACCCTGCACCATCCACCTCCCAAAGAAGTGAAGATGGCATTGCTTCACTGCTGCACTCCTGCATGCTCTATGCACTCCTGCACACTCTACTTTAAACAGCAACAGAAATGAACCTTTGCTGAAATTGCATCTTCTTTAAGCAGAGTCCCATAGGTGTTCCACTGTAGTTATATTTGTTCCCTTGCACTGCTGATTGGAAAACTTTGGTAGCAGTACCCATTCAGCTGATCAGGGCCGTAATTGGGGGGGGGGAGGCAATGGGGCGATCGACCCAGGCCTCATGGTTATGTGGGGCCTGCACTGTCCCGCTCCCAGCTGGGCAGTGCGGGGCCTGTGCTGTGCTCCTCCTCCACCCCACGGCTGCGTTTCCTCCTGTTCCCCGGTGCCTTCGGCAGCGAGGCAGGCCAGGAGCACTTCCTCTGGCCCCTGGGCCGGCCCTCCTCCCCATCACCAGGGTGGAGCAGGCAGGCCCAGGGGTGGGTTAGGTGCTCAGGGCCAGGCCTCTGGGCCAGTCTGCTGCAGCCTGCCCCACACTCCTCGGCATGGCCGCATGCAGTCAGGAAGGGTCCTTGGCCGTGGCCAGGGCTGGCCCTCGCCAGCGGCGTAGCCTCAGCCGGAGCCGGTTCCCGGCGGCGGCCTCGGGTCCTCGGCTGGGGCATTGGCTGCAGCAGTCTGGGATCCCGGTCGGGGCTGGAGCAGCAGTGGCCTCGGCTGGGGTCAACTCCCGGGGCCTTGGCCTTGGCTTCCCGCCATCCACGGCCTTGGCCTTGGCTCTCCGCCGCCCAGGGCCTCAGCTACCTGCTGCCTGGGGCCGTGGCCGTGGTTCCCTGCTGCCCAGTCTTTGCTTCCTGAGCCATGGCCACGATTCCCCGCCACCTCATGGGTGGCCTTGGCTTCCAGGGCTGGCTCCCCGGGGGGGCGACCAGGGTCCCTGGGGGCAGAGTGGGCTGGCCCGCTGTGCTCCCCACCAGCATGGGGAGGATGGGGCCCTGCCTAGGCTGATTGGCCTTGGGCTCCGCTCCCCACAAGGGACGGCCCTGCAGCCCATGCATGTGCTGGTCCCAGTCTGCCCCAAAGCTAGTCAGCATGTATGGAGCAAACCCTCCTCAGTTCCGTCTCAACTGCCCCCGTCTATAGACATAATCTTAGCTGTCCATTAGTAGATTGTTCACCCTTTTAGATTCTCTAATCCTTAGCTACCTTTTGAATCTTCCTTTCTTTCTTTACTATATTAATTATTTGGCCATTGCCTAAAAATAACATAACATAACAACATAACATAAGGACTTTGGTTTTTCTTCAGCCCCTTTGGAGACTTCCCTGGTCTGGCCAGGTTATGTCTTGCTCCCTGGGCTTCAAGAAGTGTCTCAGTTGCAAAGAATCTATCCCAGTAACTGATGGATATACCCAGGTCTTGTACACATGATCACTTTATCGCGCATTAATAATCATTACCGCGCGATACCAACAACAGCATGCACACGTGCAATAGGGCTGTTGCGCATTAACTGCCTTGTTGTAGCGCATTACAAAAACCACCTCGATGAGGGTGGTAACAGTTAACACAGAACAGCTGTTGCGCCCTTCCACTCGTATGTACGCTTACCGCGCAATGATTGGCCTCCGGAAGTGTCCCAGCATTCCAAAGTCATCCTCTCTGGTCTTCCCCCCACCTGCTCTGTGGCCATGATGAAACAGTCCGCGCCCTGATCTGATTCCCGGGATTTTCGAATTTCTCGTCTGTTTCACTTCCTGTTCTCTTATCCGTGGAGTGGAGTGCAGCTCCGATCTTACCTAGCAATGGCAGCCCATCGTGGAAGATGCGCACCCATTTGGAGCACGGCAGAGGTGCTGGACCGGATCAGCATCTGGGGAGAGTCTGCTGTGCAGGTGCAGCTACACGGCAGCAGGCGAAATTACGATACATATGGCATAATTTCTCGGGCCATGTCAGAGAAAGGTTATGATAGAGACACTGTGCACTGCAGATCAAAGGTGAAGGAGCTAAGAATAACCTATCACCGAGCGAAGGAGGCAAACCGCTGTTCGGGATCAGCGCCTGCTACATGCAGGTACTATAAGGAGATCGAAGCCATCCTCAGTGGGGACCCCACAACCACTGCAAAGAGTCCCGTGGACACATCAGCCCCCCCTCATCCACTGACTGCCAGACCTGAGCAGGATGAGGACATGATCGATGAGGAGGAGGAGATGGAGGATGACCTGGAGGAAAGCCCAACAGCATGTAGCCAGGAGCTCTTCTGCACCCCCGCTGAGACGTCCACCTAAGACATGAATTGCAGCATGTCCTCTGAGGCGGCAGAGGGGGGTTCAGGTAAGTTTCTCTTTCGTGCAGCTGTGGCTCCTGCTAAAATATCATTGTCCGGGGCGGCGGTGCTTGCTGTCTCGGTCCCTGCTGTGCATGCTCTTTATTCTGCATTCATTAGAAGTGCATCAACACAAGCAGTGATTGTAAAAAAATCATCTGTATTTAGGTCAGTAAAGGTTTCCTCGATGTACCTCCAGAGCCTGCTACTCAGGTTAGATGGGAGAGTGTTTGTGTCTACGCTCCCAAAGAAGGATACTCTGCCTCGCCAGCTGCAAAGCACAGCCCTGGGAACCATGGCAGCACACAGTGCAGCAGCATACGGTCCTGGCTTGCATCCGGTGGCATGTAGGATATGTATTCTAGCTGGCAGGGGCACTCTGAGGAGAGAGATATCAGGTTCCATCTGTGTGTCCTGTGCAGAATGTTAGCCCCCAGTAAGCTTTCTATTAGGACGTACCTTGTCCACTTCAGCGAAGCATAGGATGTTGACTGCCCTGTACAGTCCAGTGGAATGTGCTACTGGCAGGTTACATTGGTTATCTATGCTATGTGTTAACAATAGCTTTATTATTATTATTTTTAATAGATTTGACCTTCACAAGGCCAGTGTCTACCCCAGCTGACCGCATGAGAAACATTCGGTGGCGTGCTCGAAGAAACAAGGAGGATATGGTTCAGGACCTGCTGAAAACAGCATAGGAATCCGCGAGGGAGAATCGAGCCTGGAGAGAGGAATCCCAACAGAGGAGGCAGAAACACAGGGACGAACTGATAAGCGTCATGAAGGAGCAAACAAAACTGCTCAAGAGCATGATTGCTTTGCAGACCCAGGCGATTAATGTATGGGCTCCACTCCATACAGTTGAGCCGTGTCTGCCTCCCACACCCCGTAGTCCTTCAAAGAATTTCTTTGAAGGCCACCCGTCCCCCTGGAACACTGCAACATCCAGTCCCCCACAGAGCTACTTTTTAGAGACCCACAGCTACACCCACCTGTAACCCCTCCCCCCCTTTTAGGTTTTAATAAAAAAGTAACAAATAATTTGAAGAGTGGCTTTATTTGTACACATTGAAAATCTCATAAGGTGCACCTGATGCATCCTTGAAGTTAACTAGGGGAGGGCATCACTGAAATGGTCCCTGAGTGCCTCCCTTATGTGAGCAGCTTCTCCTTGGGCCCCCCTAACACTCCTAGTGGCTGGCTGTTCGTATCCTTCCTTGAGGCGCTGTGCCTCCATAGCCCACCCCGGGGAAAACTTTTCTCCCCTACTTTCACAAATGTTATGAAGGACACAGCACGACGCAGTCACAGCAGGGATGTTGTCCTCCGCCAAGTCCAGCCTCTCATACAAACAGCGCCAGCGCCCTTTTAAATGGCCAAAGGCATACTCCATAGTCATTCTGCATCGGCTCAATCTGTAATTGAACCGCTCCTTGCTGCGATCTAGGTGCTGCGGTGTACGGCTTCATGAGCCATGGCATCAGTGGGTATGCTGGGTCTCCGAGGATGACTATGGGCATCTCCACATCCCCCACTGTAATTTTTTGATCAGGGAAGAAGGTACCCCCTTGCAGCTTCCGGTACAGACCAGTGTTCCTGAAAATGCAGGCATCATGAACCTTTCCCGACCACCCAGCATTGATGTCCGTAAAATGCCCCTTGTGATCCACGAGTGCTTGCAGCACCATGGAGAAGTAGCCCTTTCTGTTGATGTACTAGGTCACGAGATGGTCTGGAGCCAAAATAGGGATGTGTGTGCCATCTATGGCTCCCCCACAGTTAGGGAATCCCATGGCAGCAAAGCCGTCCACAATCTCACGAACATTGCCCAACATCACCGTCCTCTGTAGCAGAACGCAATTGATGGCTCGGCACACTTGTGAGAGGGCTAATCTGACGGTGGACCTCCCGACTCCAAACTGATTTGCTACCGACTGGTAGCAGTCGGGAGTCGCCATTCGACACGGTCCTGTTTAACGTCCACTCCCGGGATCTTATTCATCGGGAGCCGTGTGTGGACGATGGGTTCTTGGGGAGCAAGGGTTATAGCCTTGCTTGTTGATGGAATGGGGGTTTTAACAGTGACACCAGAAGTCAAGAGACACACACAATATATGATTGAGCCGAGCCAGCCGACTATAGAGGCAATTATCAAAGGGATGGAAAACTGTTCCCACAGGGGATGGGGGAGGAGGACTGTTGAGATAAGTACTGACAGGGGAATCATCAGGAGAACAAATTGAAAGGTAAATGAAAGATATTTATTAATAATCATGGTCACAATGTTTAAAAGAAAGGAACTGGTTAAATGAGACCTGTTTCAACATGAAAGTTACAATACAGCAGGTCTTAAAGAGACAGTGCACTCAGAGATTTTTATATGTAAAGTTTATATGCTAAAGCTACTCTTATTAATCTAAGACTTTGCCTCCACCTTGAGACAGTGACACCTACACCGTTCCCTACTCTTCCTTAACCTTTATCCCTGTCTCCCTGTACTCCCAGGGGTCGGGGTGCTAAACTACTTTACTCCCGTGCTCCCGGGAATCGGGGTACTAAGACTTGAGTTGCAATATTTCAATAATATCTGTAGCTACTGTGAACCAATGTTCCATCTAGGCCTGTATATGTGTGTACTGAGTATACTCACCGAATGTTACCAACGTGTCAGTTCGCCACGGCTCGATAGACGGAGTCTTACTGACTCGCCGTGACCCAGCGGGGTTCGACTGGAGCGGCAGAGACCCTCCGGGGTCTAAGCGCTTTGAGATCTACCACCACTCCAACCCCACTGGCTATGACCAACGGGCCGTGCATCTTGAGTTGGAATGGGGGACCCCCTCTTTGTGAGAGAAGCCCCGACCCCCTCGAGAGGCTGGTATTTAAGGGGTCCAAATGTTTTGGAGATGTTTTGGCCCCCACCATTTTTGTACTGGTGGTTTTCACACCTGTGCTTGAGCTCTGAGAATTGGACTATAGGTTGAGCCCTCAGAGCTGAAGTGGTGGTGCCTTTTCCCGAAATCGGGGTACTAACTTGAGCTCTTTTGCAGAGAGGAGCCAACAGGATGCAGAAACTTAAAAATAGGACATCCGCCTGGTTACAGGCAGGCGATAAAGTGACGACTGAGTTCTGGGACTGATTCGAGTGAGCAGGGTTTTTTGTGCTTCAGACCTATGAAATTTGGTTCAGGCTTATGGCCTACTTTTGCTAAGCTTATACTAAAACTAAGAATAAAAAGACATAAGGACCTATACCTATCCCCATTTTCTACAGCCATCTTCCAGACAGCTATCGCAACACGCTTCTCCACGGTTAGGGCGGACCTCATGTTGGTGTCTTTGCGTCGTAGGGCAGGTGCCAACTCTGAGCACAGTTCCAAAAAGGTTGCTTTCCACATTCGAAAGTTCTGTACCCACTGCTCGTCATCCCACAGCTGCATAACAATGCGATCCCACCACTCGGTGCTCGTCTCTCGTGACCAGAAACGGCATTGCACCGTGTGCAGATGATCGGTGAAGGAGCTGAGCAACACGGTGCTGTTGCTCTGCATGGCATCGATCAGCCCCTGCTCCTCAGTGTCCTCATCTGACTCGGAGCTCATTGCATGCTGAGGAACCAGCCAAGATGTATTTAGAATGCTGAAGGCGACAGTGGAGATCAGAGCAAGATCCATGCTGTCGCTGTTGTGATTGCTTGCAAGTGGTGCGGTGCGGCACTGCACTGTTGAAAATAGGCGCGAGTTGCTATTAGCAATGAGTAAGATGAAAGGGGAACACAGTGCACCACGGGAAACTGAGAGTTTACCCATGGCGCTTTGCGTTCCTTTCTTTCATCCCAGGATTCCAAGCGCCGATTCAGGGAAAATTGAACCATGGGATAGGTGCCCAGAATTCATTGCGCTACACCGTGATATTGCAAAGAATTCTGTTGCGTTGCAAGGAGAGACGTGTGTACGTGCTCTTCCGCAATAAAGGTCACGTGTTTTTTATAGCGTGCTTGCCATGTTGCACTTTAATCTGATCGTGTGTATATAGCCTCAGTGCATCTGTTGCCTGGGAGAGAAACACATCCCACATAAATGTGATCTGTGCCAGTGACTGAAGCCCAGAGCCAGAAAAAATAGAAAACTGAGGCTCAAACTCCTACTCATGGAGGCAGCACGTCAGCCATCTGAGCCTCACCAAGACACTGGAGGGTGGCAAACCTCACCATAACCCTTTACTTCAATGGTCCTACTGGGATCCTTGGCAGGCTCAAAGACAACACACCTCCCATATTTCTAGTGTGGCTTCCCAGCAACCAAGGAGACATCCTCCTTTATCTGCTGCTTCAAGGACATCTGAACACCCTGAATAGATGAGGTAGGAACAAGTGGAGGAAGTTGAGGAGGAAGTTACCCCTCAAGCTCACCAACTTCACCAAATGAGTCAGTGATGCCTCTTCTGTCATTGATGGCAGATGGTTTTAAACTGTTTCGGGACCTGGCACAATGGGTGGCAGAGGCACTACAGATACCACTACTGAAGATGACGAAGTCACACCACAAACTAGTGGAAATTTTACATTCATCTACCTTGTTCAGAGTAGCCCTTCCTATTAATGAGGCATTCTTGGATCCTGTCAAAATCATCTGGCAGACCACCATGGGGAGCGGGAGAAGCAGTGGGTGGTTGGACCCCACTCCTGGTGGGGAGTGTGGAGGTGGGGAAGTTTTTGGCGAGCCTGTGAGGGAATCAGGCTCCTGGAAGGGACTACACTGCCCCTCTTAGATCAGTGGAAATGGTCCTGCTGAGGAAGCGCACTGCTGCTCCAAGGAGGGGAGTGTGGACGTCCACCACCGCACTAATTAATGCAGTTGCTGTAAGATGTCCTAACATAAGCTGACTTATCTTTGTAGAGTAGACAAGGCCTGACTAAAGGCTGGCCTACACTACAAAGTTCTATTGGCTTTACTACATTACTAATGGCTGTAAAAAATTTTTAACACACTGTGTGATGTGATTAAGTTGATCTAAACCCCAGTGTAGCCATCACTAGGTCCATGGAATATTTTTTCTATCAATCTAGCTCCTGCCACTTGAAGAGGTGGGTTTTTTACAGTGATGAAAAGCCCCTTCTGTTGCTGTGGTGCAGCTGCAGCTGAGCCACTGTAGCATTTCTAATGTAGACATACCCTGTGTAACTGATAGCAGTAGTAGACCATTATCCTCTATGAACCAGCACTGGAGGGGGATGGCGCATTTTGCCAGTAGATTTCAGAGCTATTTGCTGATAGCAGGGGCATGGTAAGACTCAGGAATCTGGTTTCCATTCCAGGTTCTGAAGGGGGGGGGGGGTCTATCTAGTAGGCACAGGCAAAGTGTACCATTTGGGGGCACGCAGGGTCACAGGCCCCCGATTTGCGTTCCGGCTTGTACTGAGCATGCTCAGTAACACTGCTGAAGCCAGCTGCCCTCATTCTGCCCTTCCTTCCCCCCATCAGCAGGCACATCACATGTCATCTCTGCTAGTAGCACAGATTCTTCAGCTGTCTTTCCCCAAACTTGACACTTCCTGTCCCACTCCAGCCTCTTCCCTTCCCATCTACTTGTTCCTTTCCCAGTCTCCTAACCTAGCAAGTCCTGGTCTCACCTCTTCAGATGTTCTGTCCCAGTCTTCTTGTCCAGACAGCCTCAATTTTTCTTCACCTCAAATCCTCATCTCTATTTCCTTCTCTTTCTCTAGCCTCCTTGTCCCACCTAGTCCTCTCAGGCTCTTGTTCTTTCTGCATTGGAATCAGGCAGTTTTCTCTTTCCTGCTGTATGGGCCCAGTGGAGAGGGGGACAAGGACAGGCTCCTCTCAGTTCTGGTGCCCAGCTGCAGCCTGACTCACAACAGGCCTGAGCTGTAATTACAAGGAAATTCCTGCTCAGTCTTCAGCTGGAGCATACTAAATGCAGACAAACTTCAGGGCATTTAGCTGTGATGGTCTATCTAGTAAGAAGTCCTTAAAGAACATGTGCAAACTAAATACTTTTTTCAAATGCTTATAATTTAGCCAAATCTGGGCAGCTTCTTGTGAGGACAGCAAAAGATGCTACCCTGACACAAAGGCCACTCCTTCCTAAATTTCGAGTCCCTCCTCCAAAGTTGGGGGCTAGTAGAGCTTTTCAAAGAAAAGAATGCCAAAATCTTTTTCACACAGGCAAAACAATGTATTTTTTTCTCTAGCCTCATTCTCAAAAACCGTGGAACCAGTTTGGCTGGTATTTTTCCAAAAACTTCAGCAGGCGGCAGGCATGGAAAAGTTTAGTCAAAGCAGCTAGTTTGACAGTTATAAGCAGTTGAAAACAGGATCTCATAAATGGGATGTGCTGGGACATATTAATAGCTGGGTCTGGTAGCACCAGTGATAACAGCAACAAAACACACCTCACTATTTGAAAAGAGTGGCCTTAATTATTGACATTTATTTAATATCATTGGTGTTCATGGAGCTTCACAGATATAGAAGATGACAAAGAAGCTCTTCAGGGGGACTTTTACAGTCTTGTATAGACAGATAACAGAACAAATGCATTAAAAAAAAATCAAACCGTGGGGTGGGAAGGAATGAGGAGACGAATGAAGACAGAGAGCAGGAGGAAAACTTTTGGAAGGCTTGATCAAGTGGTCTTCTGAGTCCAGGCCTCGGTACCAGAAACAAGCCTGCTTCAAATCTCAGCATTGACACAGACATTTTCCTGTCACACTGGGTAAGCCACTTCATATGTGCTCCTCAGTTAAAGATGAGGCTGATGATACTTCCTGCCTTCCCAGGGGTGTTGTGAGGAGTGTTAATAAATGCTTGCAGGATTTCTCCTGTGTTGTTGATAGTCTAGTCCCAAAGCATCCTGTCTCATTTTTGTTTTACATCTTTGTGAAAACTGGACAGATGCACAATCCTGGGCAAAAATGGAAAGGGCTTTGGAGAGAAAGGCATGCGTTTCTGTGTTTTTTAAGATTCTTCCAGAAGCCAGCATCTGATGTCAGCACTACTCCATGCTGGGCTGCTTGTAGCTAATTATGCTTCCCCCAGTTATCCATTTTTGCCTCACAGATCATGGGACAAAGAAGACAGAAGAGCTTATGCTTCATAAAAAAACAATAATATAATGCTAAATACAATTTGCTGATGAAAATCCACTTTTAATAACATCACTGAGTTCTCTGCCGCTTTGCATTTTAGTATAGATATTAATAATTGTTTATTAAACTCTTGAACAGATACTAACAGCAGGAAATGCAGCCGCATTATTTAAAGGCTGTGAAGTAAGCAGATTTTATTTACCAAAATACTGCAGTACTCCTTTAGCTATGAAATCTGTCGATGTTGGTAGGAAGAGCGCTTGTTTCTGTGTTGGCTAACTGACTGCATGTTGCTGACGTCAACAGATACAATGAACTTTTAAATAAGAAACAGTGCCATACTTGGCTGTGAGTTTTGGCTCCTGTTTAGGGATGTAAAATATCAAACAGCTCTGCAATTAGGGATGTAAAATATCAAACAGTTAACCAATGAGTATTAGTCTTACTGCAGTTAATGTTTAAAACAGATTGGGGCTGGGGAGGAGCTGGGCTGGACTGGGAATGTGTTGTAAATGCATCATGCAGGCTCGTACTCTCACACTTGCTACACCACCTCTGGACCTGCGGGGTGGGGGTGGGGGGAGGTAAGGTGGCAGGAAAGTCTCAGTCTCCATGGTAATGGCATCGGGGCCATGCTGCTGCTGTCTAGGAAGGCAGAGGCCCAAGCGCAGGCACTATGTGTATGTCTACACTAGAAAAGCTAAGTCAACTCTGTTAAGTCGACTTACAGCGTCTACACTAAAATCTTGTCGACTGCCTGCGTCCACATATGCAGGTGCTAGGTCGATGGAGAGCTGCGGCTCGGGGGAGCCATGGCTCGGGGGAAGGGAGCCGTGGCTGCCCAGCAGAAGAGAGCCATGGCTCCCTTCTCCCCGGGGAGAGCTGTGGCTCTCTTCTGCCAGGCAGCCACGTCTCCCTTCTCCGCAGCCCTAGGTCGACTTTGGGAATTAAGTCGACCTAGGGGGTCCACACCAGCTTTAGGTCGACTTAACAGATCGACTTAAGCGTTAAGTCGACCTAAAGAGTGGGAGTTATTAAGTCAACTTAAGGAAGCGCTTAAGTTGACTTAATGAAAGCCAGGTGTGGACGGGCGTTCTGTAGGTCGACTTAAGTGTCCTTAAGCTGACCTAACTTGCAAGTATAGACATATCCTATGTGCTGTAGAACACTGTGGACCATGGGTCTGAGATGGGAAGTCCCTCTCAGAGCTGGGCTGGAGGTTCTACCTGGGAGCTGTGGGGGGAGTCTCCGGAGCGGGGGCAGGAAAGAAGGTGTGTGGGGGAGAGCTGTCTGTTTTTGTTGTGAGTAAAGACACTGGAGAAAGATAATATATACATGGGTAGATTGTGAATTTGTTAATGATTACACAGTTAACTGATATAATTTTAATAGTTTAAAAGGGTACTTTAAAAAATGATATTTACATCCCTATCTGCAATCAGTCAAAGATATCTACACATTGAATAGCTGGTGGATATGCAACATTGTGGTTAATTCAATTTAATGGGAAATCAAAATGTACTGAATTGGCTAGTGTATATGGGTTCCATGATGGATGGAATCAGATTTGCTCAACTGTGTGTCATTGGCTCTGTACAGCCAGTGAAGATTCTCCTTTATCTTAAGTGGTGGGAGGTCATGATTTTGGAGCACAAGGATCTGAGTTCTATTACTGCTGCTGTCATGAAATGCCATGTGTAACTCAGTATAATTACTCTAGGGATGAAACCAACTCATTGGGTCTATTCATGCAATAGCAGGAGAAATATCACAAAGTAATCACTTTGGCTATGTCTATACTTGTTAAGTTAAGTCAACTCTGTTAAGTCAACTTAACAAGGTCGACTTTAAGTCGACAAAGTCAACCTTGTTAAGTCGACTTAACGGAGCATCTACACTTAAAGTCGACTTAAGTCGACTTTGTTAAGTTGACTTAACAGAGCCTGTAGTGTAGACATACCCGTCTACACTGGCTTTAAGTCGAATTAATAAGGTTGATTTAAGCCTTAAATCGACCTTCAGAGCTGGTGTTATTAAGTCGACTTAAGGAAATGCTTAAGTCAACTTAACAAGCGCCCAGTGTGGACGTAGAGTTCTGTAGGTCGACTTAAGAATCCTTAAGTCGACTTAAGGTGCCAGTGTAGATGCACACTTTGGGTGCATCTACACTTGTAAATTAAGTCAACTTGAGCTTGCTTAAGTCGACTTAATTTACTTTGCGTCTACACTACACTTTCCTTAAGTCGACTTGAAGCAGCTTGCTTAAGTCGACTTAATGAAAATTAAGTCGACTTTATTAAACCTACTTTTAATTCGACTTTAGGCTTAAGTCGACTTTCTAAAGTCGACTTAAGCTAGTGTAGACCTGGAGTAGCCCTAAGTCGACTCTAAGTCGACTCAGGGCTCTCCAGGACTCCCCCACTGCTCTCCCTGCCAGGGGGATGGCACAGGGAGAGCCTGGCATTCCCCCCAAAAGGGCAGGGCAGAGCCCTGCCCACCCTGCCCCTATGCCCTGCCAGGGTCCCTGTCCCCCTTTGCCCCATTGTACCCTGGTACAATGGGGCAAAGGCTGAGCCCTCTGGCACTGGGCAAGGGGTGCTCCCCCTGCCACCGTTGACCTGCCCAAGGTCCCCCTAGCCCCTAGAAGTCGACCTAGGTGTCCAGTGTGGATGCTCTAGGTCGACTTTGTATGTTCCCCCCTAAGTCGACTTTAAATTTAAGTGTGGACATGCTAAGTCAACTTAGCTAAAGTCGACTTAAATTAACAAGTGTAGACATAGCTTTTGTGCCTACCTACAACACAATTGCTCGTGCTCTCCTTAGCTCTTTCTCACTCCTTCCTGGCTGCTGAAAGGGGGAGAGAGGATAGATTTTCCTCTCTCCCTTACTATCTTATTTGGCTGCTTGGAGAAACAGGGGTCTAAGCTCCAGCCTATTTGCTCAGCTTTCCCCGCCGAACTCCAGGGAGTTGGGCAGTATGGGGGGTGCACCTTTGATTGGCAGTGGAGTCATTCTGCCCAACAACAGGCAAAGCCAGGAAAGGGCCTGGTCACATATTGCTTCCTTACTACATCCCCCCATGATGAAGGCATTTGGCACTAGATCCATAGTCAATGTGGTAGAGTCTATGTCGGGTGAACCTTTTGCATGGATATGCATCCAAAGTAAAGATGCTTTTCTGAAGCCTAGCCAGACCAACAGAGTCCGCAAAATTGGCCTGGAAACTTGATGTTAACAGATGCTCTTGAGATTTCCCATACATCCTACTTACATCTGGCCTAAAAATAGTACTAGAATGATCTCTCTAAAGGTACTTCAGCAATGCTGGGGCTTGTCCCAGCTGGAACGCAGATGCTCACTGGTCTGAGGACACGGTCAAAACTAAAAGAATGCTTCAGAATCTTCAAAGGTACTCCCTTAAAAGAATGTGTGCAAAGGATACTGGGATCACCTTGGCTCTTGCCTGTCATCTGATGTTCTCAATATTTGCGATGCACTTTAATTCTCATAACAACACTTTGTGGTGGAAGTAAATTATTTCCAGTTTACAGATGGGGAAACCAAGGCATGGAGTGCTCAGATAATTTGCTTGAAGTCATACAATCAGTACCAAAGCTAAAAATTGACTGAGAAATCTTACCACTAGTCCTATTTTGTGATCATTTGATCACTCTCTTCCTCATATACAGTAACTGGAAAAGGGAAAAAAAAAACACATTACTAGTCAAATTGCACAATATTTGTATTACAGTAGTTTAGGAGTCTCAAAGATGCGGCTGGAGTTACCTCCTGTGGCCCGCGAAAAGAACTGGCATTCAGGGGTGCCCAACCCCTGGCCAACTTTTCAAACGGCCTGTGCCCCGCCAGCTGGGAGCTGGGCTGCTGCCGCCTGCCTCCCACCCAGGGTACTGCCGCTGTCAGCAGTGCTTCCAGGCTGGGCCACACCCCCTGCTCCCTCTGCCTCCACTCCTGGGGCCTCGGCAGCCACTGCCGGGCAGCCGGGGAGGAGTCAGCGCTACATGAGAGGCTGGGAGCATGGCCCAGTGACAAGACCACACGGATCCAGCACTTGGGGCCAAGTCAGGGCTGGCAGGAGGCTGGTGTGGGGAGGGCTCCCATTGGGGCTCTATGCTGGGGGGGCTCCATGGGGTCCCTGCCGGGAGCCAGGCTATGGCTGCTGCCTCCTCTCCGGGCTTGGGGTTAAAGCAGCCCTTTCTTTCTTTCTTTCTTTCTTTCTTTCTTTCTTTCTTTCTTTCTTTCT
>ML685763.1:15891430-15906438 GCA_007922175.1 Pelusios castaneus
TCTTTCTTTCTTTCTTTCTTTCTTTCTTTCTTTCTTTCTTTCTTTCTGTCCTTTTTTAAAAAAACTTTAAAAAAAATAATTTTAATTAAAAATCTTTCTAATTTCTTTTTAATTAAATATTCATTCAAATTCAATTAATTAAATCCAATTAATTAATTTTTACAATCAATCACTTTGAATTCAATTATTTTTTAATTTAATTTTAATTAAATAAATTGGTGGCCCTCTTGTATGAAATGGTTTCAGTGATAAGGCCCTTGGGCCAATATCCTAGTCCCCATGTGGCCCTCATGGTGATTTGAGTTTGAGACCCCTGCAGTAGCTCCTACAGGCCCCAAATGAGATGGGGGATGGGGTTTGGGCTAGGCACTATACATACTCATAGATTCATAGGGTATGTCTACACTAGCAATTTAGGTCGACTTAAGAACCCTTACGTCGACCTAAATTACTCCATGTCCACACTGGACTTTCATTAAGTTGACTTAAGAAATTCCTTAAGTTGACTTAATAAAAGCTTAAGTCGACTTAATAACTACCGCCCATTAGGTTGACTTAAGCCTTAAGTCAACTCCTTAAGTCGACTTAAGGATGGTGTGGATGGGGAGTAGCCCTTAAGTCGACCTTATTAAGTTGACTTAAGGCCAGTTAAGTTGACTTAACAAGTTGAACTAAGTCGACGTACAGGGTAGCCACTTTGTTAAGTCGACTTAATAAGGTTGACTTTAAGTTGACTTAAAGTTGACCGTATTAAGTCAACTTAAAGTCGACTTAACTTTTTCTAGTGTAGACATACCCATAGACTCTAAGGTCAGAAGGGATCAATATGATCATCTAGTCTGACCTCCTGCATAATGCAGGCCACAGAACCTCCCACCCTCTCCTGTAACAAACCTCTAACCTCTGACTGAGTTATTAAAGTCCTCAAATCAAGGTTTATTTACTTTAAGGTACAGAGAATCCAGCAGCAAGTGATCCCTGCCCATGCTACAGAGCCTTTGCCAATCTGCCCTGGGGAAAAATTCCTTCCTGACTCCAGATATGGAGATCAATTAAACTCTGAGCATGTGAGCAAGACTCACTAGCCAGACACCTAAGAATGAATTCTTTGTAATAACATAGAACCCACTCCTTCTAACGTCCCATCTCAGGGAATTGGCATATCCACCACCCTTAGTCAATGATCAATCAATTGCCAAACTAAGCTATCCCATCATACTATCTCTCCCATAAATTTATCAAGTTCAGTTTTGAAACCAGCTAGGTTTTTCTCCCCAACAGCTCCCCTTGGAAGGCTATTCCAGAGCTTCACTCCTCTGATGGTCCATCCAATTTCAAGTCTAAACTTCCTGATGGCATTGAACTTAAATAATTTTTCTCCTTCCCTGGTATTTATCCTTCTGATGTATTTATAGAGTGCAGTCATATTTCCCTGCAACCTTCTTTTGGTTAGGCTAAACAAGCCAAGCTCTGAGTCTCCTCTCATAAGGAAGGTTTTCCATTCCACAGATCATCCTAGTAGCTCTTTTCTGCATCTGTTCCAGTTTGAATTCATTTTTCTTAAACGTGGGGGACCAGTACTGCACACAATATTCCAGATTTGATCTCACCAACACCTTGTATAATGGTACTAACAGCTCCCTATCTCTACTGAAAATACCTTGTCTGATGCATCCTAGGACCGCATTAGCTTTTTTCATGGCCACATCACATTGGCAACTCATAGTCATCCTGTAGTCAACACATAATAGAGATAGCCCCATACAATGTAAACAGACCTGACAGACAAAAGGTGTATGTGAGAGATAAATCAAATATCTCCATTTTATAGATAGGAAACTGAGACACAGAGTTTAAGGGGTTTGCCCCAAATCCTATGAGATGTCTGTGGCAGAGCTGGGAATTGAATCAACAGCTGCCCTCCCACCCAGTATCTTAACTACACCACCATCCATCCTCTCAGTCAGAGTTTTAGCTATGTAAATAATTGTTAAAAACCTGCACATGATCCTATGGGAATTGCTTTAATTACACAAATGACACCTGTGCAGATGTAAGAGAGAAAGTAAAGACATAATTGAAGTGTAGCTAATGGCTGTTTGAAAAGAAGGGTGTCTGTGCAGAATGCCGCAACATTGGATGCAGCAGCAGTAGAGTTAAATTCAGCACATTTAATGAAAGAAATGGAAGGACAAAGATGCATTTTTCAAGCTGTTACAGAATAAATCCATCAATCATGGGAGCAGCTTTAATCCAGATGTCTGACAAGAAAAGTTTTCCTTTGAACAACAGCACAATGGTCAACACAATGGGATGCCCATAGCAGAAACAGTCTCGCAGCCGCATTGAGTGAAAGGTCTGTGATTCACAGTATGCCACAGAAGTGACATTCAGCAGGGTGACTTCCTCATCTCAGCAGCAAATTGTGGAGTGTATCGAGTCTGCTGGCAACTGTTGAAATTGTGATGGTGGGGCAAATGCTACTGTGATGCTACTAACCCCCATAATAAAACATTACTCCTCTATCTACTCTTTCATCCTAAAGCTCTTCATAGGCTACATACAATGCAATTAGGCTTGGCAGCATTTGGTTTTAACTTTTATAAATTTGGATAATATTGATTTTAAGTTCCAGAGGGGTAGCCGTAATAGTCTTTTCAACAAAACAAACAAGGGCTATGTCTACACTTGCACTTTTAAGTCGACAGTGTGTCTACACTTAAAATTAAACTCGACTTAAAGGGGAACATACAAAGTCGACCTAGAGCATCCACACAGGGACCCTGGCAGGGCAGAGCCCTGTGTGTGATGCTGTCTGGATTTAGGGAAGCATTTATGATATTATTTTCAATGGATATCTCATAAATGCTATAATCCATAGGAACTATGTCATGTTTGATATCAATAGAAAGGTAGTAATTTGCTGGGAATGATTATATAGTTTACGTCTAGGAATTCTATTTCGATTAGAAGTTAGGAATTTGGTGTTATATCTATACTTTAACTTATGTTATTTTATTGAAATACCTGAGAGAGGCGGGTGTATAAAACCATTGTGTCCTTAATGTTTAGGAATTTTCCAGGTACAATGGTCCCAGGAAGTAAACTGATGAGCCATAAAGGACACAATGCTTGTATTCCTTATGTCCTTAATGGCTCATCAGGTTACTCCCTGGGACCATTCTACCTGAAAAATTCCTAAACATTAAGGACACAATGGTTGGTGACATCCTGTCTGGGGCATTCCCATAGAATCATACAAGTTAAAGTATAGATATGACACCAAACTCCTAACTTCTAACCGAAATAGAATTCCTAGACATAAACTATATAATCATTCCCAGCAAATTACTACCTTTCTGTTGATACCAAACATGACATAGTTCCTATGGATTATAGCATTTATGATATATGAATAGAAAATAATATCATAAATGCTTCCCTAAATCCAGACAGTATCACACCCTGCCCACATGCCCTGCCCTTTGGGGGGCATGCCAGGCTCCCCCTGTGCCGCCCCCCAGCAGGGAGGGCATTGGTGTAGTCCTGGGGTAGCCCTAAGTCGACTTAGGGCTACCCCAGGGCTACACTAGCTTAATTTGACTTTAAAAAGTCGAATTAAGCCTTAAGTCTAATGAAAAAGTGGTTTAATAAAGTCAACTTAATTTTCATTAAGTCGACTTAAGCAAGCTGCTTAAGTCAACTTAAGGAAACTGTAGTGTAGACGAAGGGTAAATTAAGTCGACTTAAGCAAGCTTAAGTCGACGTAATTAACCAGTGTAGACGCAGCCAAGGAGTTCAGTGGTACTTTTAAAGACTAACAAATTTATTTACTACATAAGCTTTCATGGGCACACTCCCACATCATCAGATGCATGAAATGAAAAATGCAGCATGTTAGCTGTATGTATACACATACAGAGAAGGGTGGATCACAAGATCAATTCAAACAGTACCAGAGAGATAGTCTGCTTGTAATGTGCTGCACACCCCACACCTCTGTAATGCAACCTATGCATCTTTTTTGTTCATCCTTGCAAAGTAATGGTGTGGTTTAATGCCAGATACATCATGTGAAATGTTCTTTTTAATGCTCATAGCAAGAACGTTGCTGCCCTAAGAAAATGTTCGTGGCCCCACCCCCACCAGCTCTGCCCCCTGTCGCGCTGGCCCCAGGGCTCACTGCTGCTGACCAAGTGGCTGGGGCCAGGTCCAGCTCCCACCACTGCCGGCCAGCCATGGGTCCCCGGCTGGGAGCTGGGCTGGATCCTGCCACCACTGGCTGGTGGCCTAGCCCAGGGTCCCCAGTCAGGGTCCAGGACTGGATCCTGCCACTGCCAGCCTGGCCCCGGGTCCCCGGTCAAGGTCCAGGGCTGGATCCTGCCATTGCTGGCTCTTACCCCCAGCCCTGGGTCCTGGCTGGGCCAGGCCAGCTCAGAACTCAGGGCACTGGCCTGGGGACCCAGCACCAGCAACACCCATGGCTCATATCAAACTTTACATTATTGTTATTGTAGCATGTTTCCTGCAATGTCATACATGTATACAGATATGAAACATGTCCCCAAATGTATTTCACATGGGTCAGGTGGGGGCAGAGAAATGGAGCTGTGGGGCTGTGTTTCCACATGTAGACAGTGAAGGGATGACTGACAAAGAGCATGCAAATTAAAGCTCCCTGGCTCAGGAGAGAAAAATAATAGAATCATAGAAAATTAGGCTTGGAAGGGACCTCAGGAGCTCATTTTGGAGAAAGAGCAAAAGTGAGGCATAACAGTTCCTTTGTTAAACTGACAGACCGGAAGCTCATGCGATAAATAAATTTGTTAGTCTTTAAAAGTGCCACAGGACTCCTTGTTTGTTTTGACAGACCAAAGTATATGAGCCTGCAGTGATCAGGGAAGGGTCCCAATCCCTGTAGGATGTAAGTTCCCAGTGTGACATCTGAGGCCTGGGGGTGCTCACTGGGGGACTGTCCCCTGAGTGGCTAGTGAGCACACTTCCACTGCATGAGACTGATTACATAGAGGAGGCTGGTGTGGGCTTACCATGTGCCAACAATACTCCTCTGCTATATACATTGGCCAAACTGGACTGTCTCTGCGCAAAAGAATAAATGGACACAAATTAGACAACAAGAATGATAACATTAAAAAACCAGTAAAACCAGTAAGGGAGTATTTCAATTTACCCACACATTCTGTAAAAAAAGTGCTAGTTACAGTACTTCAGAAAAACAAAATTCAAAAACAAACTCCATCATGAAACTGTAGAGCTGGAATTTATATGCAAACTAGACACCTTCATGCTGGGTTTGAATAGGGATTTGGAATGGCTAACTCATTACAAAGGTAATTTCCCTTCTATTTACATTCTCATCTTTTCCCACATTGTTTGAATCAAAACAACTTGCTTACTTTGCTCAGATAGACTAGCAGATTGTCCCTCTGGAACTGTTTGAATTGACCTTGTGACCCACTCATCTCTGTATGCATATATACAGCTAACATACTACATTTTGTATTTCATACATCTGATAGTCAGATTGTACCCTCAAAAGCTGATGCGATAAATACATTTCTTAGTCTTTTAGAGTGCCATAGGACTCCTTTTTTTGTTTGTTGATTTTAAGCATGTTTTTATTTTTATCAATTTACATTTTCACAGTTATGGGAAATGATTGGAGGGGTCAGACAATTATTTACTGACATTAATGGCAGTAGATATTGAAATTTTAAAAAGTTAAAACTTTATATAACTGTTACAACACAAATTATCAACATCACAAATCAAAATACACCAAGTAAATATCCTTTAATGAAGCTCTAAACTCTCAAGCAGCTTTTGTTTACTTTGCCCATCTGTAAATTTCAGTTATTATTGCTGGCAATATTGATTTGGGAATGTAAGATGACATCGATGTTTATTTACTGATTTAAAAAATGGAATCCTCTAACGCTTAACTAGAATGCAGGCATCACTGGTTTGCAGCACAGCACTGAAGAGGGGAAATTCTATCCTTTAATACAGCCAACTTCAGCCCTTTCATAAAGTAACATTGGGTATTCAATGGCCTGTAGTACCAGAATGAATACTGCTCTCCAGCCTTTGGTCACATTGGCTATGTCTACACTTGTAAATTTAGGTCAACTTAGTACGTCTACACCTAAATTTAAAGTCGACTTTGGGGGGAACTTACAAAGTCGACCTGGACGCCTAGGTCGACTTCTAGGGGCTAAGGCCACTTAGGGCAGGTCCACAGGGGCAGGGGGGCGCCCCTTGCCCAGTGCCAGGGGGCTCAGCCTTTGCCCCATTGTACATGGGTACAATGAGGCAAAGGGGGACAGGAACCCTGGCAGGGCATAGGGGCAGGGTGGGCAGGGCTCTGTGTGGGGGAATGCCAGGCTCCGCCTGTGCCCCCCTCCAGCAGGGAGGGCAGTGGTGGAGTCCTGGAGTAGTCCTAAGCAATGTTCCCTCTAAGGTTTGGCGGCTTGTGTGCAAAATTTTCAAGCCGTGTGCAAAACTTTTTCTGAATAAATGACAGAAATTATATGCATTAATTGAAGTTAAAGTGATTGTAAATAGAATTAATTAATTGGGTTTAATTAATTGAATTTGAATGAATTTTGAATTGAAATTTAATTTTAGAAAGATTTTTATTTAAAATTAATTTTTAAAGTGTTTTTAAAAAAAGAGAAATAGAAAGAAAGAAAGAAAGAAAGAAAGAAAGAAAGAAAGAAAGAAAGAAAGAAAAGCAGAGGCTGCTGGTGGGGGGGACATGACCGGGGCCCCGGGAGGCTGCTGGCGGGGTGGGGCGGAGCAGACCCCTGCCCCGGAGGCTGATCCTGGCCCCGTACTGGGAGGCCGAGGCTGTTGGTGGAGCGGAGCCGACCCCGGCCCCAGCTGGCCCAGGGCCGGGAAGTCAAGGTGGCCAGCGGGTGGGAGCCTGAAAGCCCACCCCGGCCGCGGCCACCCTGCTTCCTCGGCCACGTGGGGCAGGTAGGCAGGCAGGCCCGCGCACCTGCCCCGGCCCTGAGCCTGCCTGCTCCGTCCTGTGGGCGGGGAGGGCCAGCCCAGAAGCCGGGCACCAGCCGGGTCTGCTGCGGCAAAGCCGCAGCCCCAGGAGTTTGGAGGGGGCGGTGGGGGCTGCCGGGCTGTGCGGGGGTCCCTCAATGCTGCGCGGGGGGGTGCGACGGCCGCTATGCGGCTGTGCACCCGCGCAGCTTAGAGGGAACATAGACCCCATAGTCGACTTAGGGCTACTCCAGGTCTACACTGGCTTAAGTCGACTTGAAAAAGTCAACTTAAGCCTTAGGTTGAATTAAAATGAGGTTTTATAAAGTCGACTTAATTGTCATTAAGTCGACTTTATTTTCCTTAAGTCGACTTAAGCAACTTGCTTAAGTCGACTTAAGGAAACTGTAGTGTAGACGCAGTGTAAATTAAGTTGACTTAAGCAAGCTTAAGTTGACATAATTTAGAAGTGTAGATGCAGCCATTGACTTCAAATGCAAGGAACCTCAAATCATAGACTCAAAGGCTACGTCTACATTTACTAAAATTAGTTTAAATTAGTTAATTCGAACTAATTTGAACTAATTTTAGTTAGTTCGAATTAACTTAATTCGAACTAGCAAAATTTAGTACGAACTAAGCAAGTGCCATTCATGGCACTTGCTTAGTTCGAATTAGCAAATTGCATTGAGTTCAATGGGCCGGTTAGTTCGAACTAAGCAATTAGTTCGAATTAACATGGCCACATTGGTTAATTCGAACTAGCTAGTTCAAATTAACCCTTAGTTCGAATAGCATATTCGAATTTATTAGTTTGAATTACGGAAGCCCTTAATTCAAACTAATTAAAGCCTAGTGTAGCCATGGCTTTAGTTAGTTCGAATTAAGTTTCCTTAATTCAAACTAACTTGCTAGTGTAGACATAGCCAAAGACTGTAAGGTTAGAAGGGACCAATATGATCATCTAGTCTGACCTTCTGCACAATGTGGGTCACAGAACCTCACCCACCCACTCCTGTAATAAACCTCTAAACTGTGACTGAGTTATTAAAGTCCTCAAATCATGATTTAAAGCAGGGGTTCCCAACCCCTGCCCCCCGGGCCAAAAGTGGCTCATGGTGCTTTTTAAAGTGGCCTGCACTCCTCTGTGCTAGCTGAGAGCTGGGCTGCAGCCATCTGCCTCCCTCCCTCTCTCCCTTCTCTAGCGCTGGACTCCCTCCAGCCAGGCAGCAGCAGTGGGGGCCCCTGGTGAGGTGGGCGGGGAGGTGCCAGCCAGCTGGGAGGAGCTGGAAGCTGGGAGCAGAGCCCACTGGAAAGAGCTGGGTCGGAGCCATGGCCGAGTGGGCCGCTGTCCAGGTGAGGGCCTGGCAGGAGCACCCCATCCCGGTCCCTGAGCAGAAAAGAAAAGAATTCTCTATAACTCAGAACTCACCCCATCAAATGTTCCATCTCAGACCATTGGCATATCCACCACCAGTAGTCAGAGATCAGTCAATTGTCAAACTAGGCGGTCCCATCGTATTACCCCCTCCATAAATTTATCAAGTTCAGTTTTGAAGCTAATTAGGTTATTTCCCCTCTCTCCCCAGCTCCTCTTGGAAGGATCTTCTAGAACTTCACTCCTCTGTTGGTTGGAAACTTACTTTGCTCTAATTTCATGCCTAAACTTCCTGATGGCCAGTTTACAGGAATTTGTTCTCGTTTCTACATTGGGGGTGAATTTAAATAATTCCTCTCTTTCCCTGGTATTTATCCCTCTGACATATTTATAAAGACCAATCATATCTCCCTTCAACCTTCTTTTGATTAGGCTAAAAAAGCCAATCTCTTTGAGTCTCCTCTCTTAAGGCAGTAACAGTAACCCAGCCTCAAGAGATCCTTTATAAAGACACTCTCCTTTAGGCACATGGGTTACACACACAATGTTCCAGATGAGGTCTCACGAGCAACTTGTATAATGGTACTAACACCTCCCTATATCTCTACTTGAAATACCTCATCTCATGCATTTTATCACTGCCACATCACATTGGCGGCTCATAGTCATCCTGTGATCAATCAGCACACCCAGGTCCATCTCCTCCTTCGTCTCTTCCAACTAAAGTGTCCCCAGTTTATAGCAAAAATTCTTGTTACTAGTCCCTAAATGAATGACCTTGCACTTTCCACGGTTAAATTATATTCTATTCCTCCGCAAACTTTATTAGCACAATTCCACTTTTTATGCCAAGGTCAGTAAAAAAAAAAGATTAAATAAGGTTGGACCTAAGACCATTCCTTGAGGAACTCCACTAGTAATCTCCCTCCAGCCTCCTTCCTCTGTAGCATGGGGCACGGCTTACTTGCTGGTGGATTCTCTGTAGTTTAACATCTTTAAACCATGATTTGAGGTCTTTAATAACTCAGTCATAGGTTAGAGTTTATTACAGGAGTGGGTGAGTGAGGTTCTGCAGCCTGCATTGTACAGGAGGTTCACTTTCAGTATGATCCATTGTAGTTTCCCCTTTAACCAGTTCCTTATCAATCTTTCAATTTTCATATTAATCCTCATCTTTTCCAATTTAACTAATAATTCCCTATGTGGAACTGTATCAAATGCCGTACTGAAATCTAGGTAAATTAGATCCACTGCATTCCTTTTGTCCAAAAAATCTGATATCTTCTTTAAAAAGGAGATCAGGTTGGTTTGGTACAATCTTACCTTTTGTAAAGCCACGTTATATTTTACCCCAATTACTGTTAACCTCCATATCCTTAACTACTTTCTCTTTCAAAATTTTTCCCAAATCCTTGCATACTGCTGAGGTCAAACTAACAGACCTGTAGTTTTCTGGATCACTCTCCTCCCCCCCCCCCCCTTCTTAAAAATAGGAACTTTGTTAACAATTCTCCAGTCATACGGTCCAGTCACAACCACCAAGTTTACAGATTAATTTAAAATCCATTTAATGGGCTCGCAATTTCATGTGCCAGTTACTTTAATATTCTTGGATGGAGATTATCCAGGCCCCCCAGTTTAGTCCCATTAAGCACTTTGAGTTTGGCTTCTACCTCCGATGTGGTAATTTCTACCTCCATATCCTCATTCCCCTCAGCCAACCTTTCACTATCCCCAAGCTCATCATTAGCTTCATTAAAAATGGAGACAAAATATTTGTTTAGA
The DNA here is from genome assembly GCA_007922175.1 of Pelusios castaneus. NCBI lineage: Eukaryota > Metazoa > Chordata > Testudines > Pelomedusidae > Pelusios > Pelusios castaneus. The sequence continues at coordinate 15,901,608 of ML685763.1, forward strand.
TATTTGGCCATGCCCAGATTATCCTTCACCCCTCAATCCCATCCTCAGTGCTCAATGGTCCCACTTCTTCTTTGTTTTCTTCCTATTTATATGGCTACAGAAATTGTTATTATTGGTTTTATTTCCCTTTGCTCTGCTTGGCTTTTGGCCTTTCTCATTTTCTCTCTACATGTTCTGAGCTCCAAGAAGGAACTTTCCTTACTGATCCCTCCCGTCTTCCACTCCTTGTAAGCTTTCTGTTAATCACCTGTCTGAGATGCTTACTCATCCGGCTTAGTCTACAACTTTTGCCTATGAATTTTTTCCCCTTCCTTGGGATGCAGGCTTCAGATAGTACTTGCAGCTTTGACTTGAAGTAATTCCAGGTCTCCTCCACCTTTAGATACAAGAGTTCTCCAATCCAATTCACTTTCCCAACTTATTCCCTTATTTTCTTAAAGTTAGCCCTTTTGAAGTCAAAATCCCCAGTCACAGAAATCATCTGCATGCCACAGGATACTCGTTGGAGCAGGGGGATTAGGCCATAGAATTGTTCTCATTCTCTCTCTTCCAGTGACTATTTAATTATGTATCCAAAGTGGCATGGCTTCAACAGGAGAGACTGAAAGAGCCCTATATTAGGGATGTAAAAATTAGCTTAAAAATCCATTTAAATATTCTAAAAATAGAATGTTGAAATAGTTAAATGCTGGGGTGAGGGAATGGAGCTGTGCCACGTGTGAGCTGCCTAGCTGTAGCTTCCCCCAAGTGCAATAGCTGGCAGCTCTCACTCGCGGGAAACTGAGTCAAACCCAGTTGTGGCTTCCTCTCCCCCTCCCCCCACACACACTCACTGAGCTCTGCAGCTCCCTGTGAGCAAGAGCTGCCCAGTTGCTTTCATTGGCAGGGGTCAGCCAAGCTGTGGCTACCCTTCCTCCCATGCTGTGGGCTCCGTGCCTCCCCATTGCTCATGGGGATCCAAACTCAGCTGCAACTACCAATCCCCTCCCTCATGCTGGGCTCTGTGCTTCCCATTTAAACATTTAAGTGGTTAGGCTTTTCCATCTATATCCCATATCAGACTATCCCTAGCTCAGTGGTTAAGGCACTCTCTCAGGGACCTGCTACCTCTCTTCTCCCCATCAGGCAGAACGAGGACAAGAACTTAGAGGACCCACCTGAGATGTAGGAGACCCAGTCACTGGACTGAAAGGTATAAGGAAGGCACCAACTGCTCCTCCAGCCAGATTTGGAATGAGCTCCAATCCCAGTCCATTTGGTGTGCACAGAGCACAATTACTGGATTGGGCCCCACAAACATAAATGTTCCACCTCCTGTCTTCCCCTGCTTTATGCATTGTGCTGGGGCTCAGGTGTGAGAGAAAGATTCAGAGGCCTGGAGGGAGGCAGCAAAACTCATGCCCAGAGGTAAGAACTAGAGGGCAGGTCTACACTGCCTGCCCTTTCCAGCAGCAGTTGAATGGACATACACAAGTTACCTAAAATAACTTGTGCATTTGCATTTGAGTTCCCTACTCCCAGCATGTCCACTGTGCTGAGTCAATGTGAAAGGCCTCCCTTCAACTCAGCACTACCCAGTTGCCAGGGTGGTGTGGCAGGATTGACTTCCTGATCGGCTGGGCAGGTCTTCACAGAAGTCCAAACTGATGGTGATGAATTTGCCACCATCACTGAAGACAAACCCTAAGTGCCAATGGAACTTGTACTGAGTGAATTTAGGTGACTACAGGGTTAGATGGCAGCCAAACAAAGGTTTTGTGGGTCACAGTTTCACCTAAAGCCTTTGTGGATCTGAGCCTTTGTTTTTGGAAAAGAATAAATATTTCCCCAGCAACGGATGTAGGGGAAAAGAGAATGAAGAACCTTTTCCTACTAAACCTGGATCTCATGGACCTACAGCTTGCCATGCTGGGAGAAATGGCACCAAATAGGTTTGCAGAAAGCTTAACTAGAATATATCGTGCTTGCCAGGGCATTTGCAAAGAGAACAGGAAACTTTCAAACATCAAGGAAATGAAGAATTAGAGATGAGACTCATGGGGTATGTCTACACTGGCAGTTTAGGTCGACTTAAGGAGGCTTAAGTCGACCTAAACAAAGCCACGTTCACACTGGGCTTTTATTAAGTCGACTTAAAGGCTTCCTTAAATCGACTTAATAAAAGCTTAAGTTTTAGGTTGACTTAAGGCTTAAGTCGACTTCTTAAGTCAACATAACCCAGTGTGGACACCCTAAATCAACTTATTCCATAAATCGACCTAGGGCGGTGGGGACAAGGGAGCCCCGCATGGCTCCCTGGCAGAAGGGAGCCACGCATGGCTCCCTTCTGCCAGGAGCCATACACGGCTCCCTTGTCCCCGGGGGGAGCCCCGGCTCCCTTCTCCCAGGGACCCATAGCTTCCTGGCAAGAAGGGAGCTGCAGCTCCTTTTTTGCCAGGAAGCCGCGGACCCGGGGAGAAGGGAGCCGTTGACTTAATTTAATAAGTGTAGACATAGCCATGGAGAGTAATGCTGGAAGAATTTGCCCAGCATGCAGAGTCACAATCAGTTAACAGAGGAAATTGGAAATTAAAGACAGGACAGAATAACATAACATAGCCAGATTTTTCAAACGGGCTCGTTTTAATCTAGCTAGTTTAGGCAATGGCATTGTGAAACTGCACGGGCTATGCAAACATGCCACTACCCAGTACGAGGCTGCTCTGAAATGCAGGCTGCTTCAGCTTCATGCTGAGAGTTAGCTGCTCAAACTGCTGTTGCCTGTGACTGCAGTACAGATAGACTCAAAGACAGAAGGCTGCTGAATCCAAATATGGCAAGATTTTCTTTTGCTGTCAATGATTAGGTGATACAGTAAAGGATGGCATAGGATGCCCTGAGAGCTGGCACCTCAAATATGAGGTTAGTTACCTAACTTTGTTGGTGTGCTGGAAACAGAATCCTATTTCCAAACTATTTACTACTGGATCTGGCCGTTATGAGTGAAAGAATGCCTGAATATGCTGAATCCTCAGGCCATTTTCTGATCTTAGTTATACTGGTGCAAATCCAGGGCAATTTCAATGGAATTACTCCTGATTTGCACTAGTATAAATGAGATGAGAATCTGGCCTCCATTTCCCTGGCTGTTTAATTGCTACTGTTTCTAGAAAGAGACACGAATGGAATGCAAGACTCTTGAGGGTCACACACCGCCTTGGCCTCTCTTTAAGGGCAGACTTGTAGAAGCAACTAGATTGACGCAGAGCAGTATTAGCCAGCCTGTGGTTATTTCAGTCAGTACATGTGCCTCTCAAGAGGTCTGTTCAACATTCCATCCATCCTACGCAAGATCAAGAGGAGAAAAAGAAGAACTCCAGTCACAGGCTTCAATCCCCTACTTCATCGATTCATTCCCAGCAGAAGAAAGAGGGGAATTCAGATCAAGAGGAGAAAAAGAAGAACTCCAGTCACAGGCTTCAATCCCCTACTTCATCGATTCATTCCCAGCAGAAGAGAGAGGGGAATTCCCTGTTAAGTTGCAAAGTCACCAGATAACTGTGGCGCTGTGGCTTGATGCTGCATTGCAGTGTTTTGTTACAGCAGTGTCGGGGCAGAATAACCACAGAAGAGCCAGGACTACTGCATCTCCTTTCAGTGAAAGTTGAGTAGCGCTGCCACAAAGCAGGCTTCTTAGTGACTGCAAGATCTTGCTTATCTTATGTCTGTATATCTAGACTATGCTGTGGATCACTCCATCCTCTCATGGACATTTCCCCATCCCAGTTCCATACCTCTGCTACAGTTGCAGTGCTTGCGTATGTAAGAGGGCATTATCAGAGCAGTATTAAGGAGACAAGAGGAAAATGATCTCCCTTTATTCAGATGGGTGTTGAATGACTAAAGATGAATTTATACCATAGAATTGTTTCCAACAAGAATTTCTATCTGGAATAATGCCTATATTATTCATTAATAAAAATGCCATGCTCATTCATTAACTTGTTATTTAATATCATAACCAAGTCTGATGTAACTCCATATGGTAACTAAACCTCCATTTTAAATTGCTTACATCATTTTGTATTGCCCAGCCTAAGTTTTGATGAAATTTCATTTAGATGTGTGAATTTAGTTTAGATCTGTGAATGAAGGGTGTGTGTGTGATGGTATCAGTCTCCAACGCCAGCCTGTCCTGATAAACTGCCAGCACCACCGTCATGGCTGAAGAACAATGCAGACAAACCCTGCAAAAGCAAGAAGAATCCACCCTAGGCTATGTACACACTACAAACTTGTCCCACAATAAAAGCTATTGTGGGACAAGGCAAGCGCTATATTTATAGTGTTTTGGTGTGTACACACCTGCTCTTTAAGTCACAAAGGAGCATTCACTGTGTGAACGCTCCTTTGCGATACAAGAGCAGTGCATGGTGGGCACCTGTCCCACCATTCACTGCCTACAGCCAGCCCCCTGGTTCAACACCGGGGCTTCGGGTGGCGGCAGGGGCTCCCGTCACCCGAAGACCCGGGGTGAGCTTGGGGCCTGCAGGGCTTCAGGTGGCACCCGAAGCCCTGCAGCTCCCTCGCTTAGCCCCAGGGCTTCAGGTGTGGTGGCCCAAACCCTTGCTCAGCCCTGGGGCTTAGCTAGGGTTCGGGCCACTCCCCTAGCTTGGCTTCGGGTGGCAGCGGGAGCTGCTCCCGCTGCCACCCAAAGCCCTGCAGCTTCACTAGGGGGGTGGCCCGAACCGGTGAGAGCAGCCAGTTCTACCACCTCCCCACCCCAGCTCAGCCCCCGAGCTGACCCGAACAGCGAGAGCAGCCGGTTCGGGCCACCCCCCCAGCTCAGCCC
>ML685763.1:15915089-15955082 GCA_007922175.1 Pelusios castaneus
TTTCTTTCTTTCTTTCTTTCTTTCTTTCTTTCTTTCTTTCTTTCTTTCTTAAAAAAAAAACTTTTAAAAAATTAATTTTAAATAAAAACCTTTCTAAAAATTAAATTTCAATTCAAAATTGATTCAAATTCAATTAATTAAACCTAATTAATTAATTCTATTTACTATCACTTTAACTTCAATTAATGCCTATAATTTCTGTCGTGTGAGTTTACACAAAAATTTTATTCAGAAAAAGTTTTGCACATGGCTTGAAAATTTTGCACACAAGCCGCCAAACCTTAGTGGGAACATTGGTCACCACTGATGTTGGTGAAACTTCCCCGGTGATCCACCATTACCAGTTAAAATTAGCTCTTTCTGATGATCTATTCTGTGGCAAGGTGGTCTGGTGCCAAAATAGGGATATGCATGCCATTTATCGCTCCACTGCAGTTCAGGCACTCAATTGTTGCAAAGCCATCTGCTAGGTTCTGCCTATTAATGAGAGTCACAGCCCTTCATAGCAGGAGACAGTTAATGGCCCTGCACACTTGCATGTCAGTGGCTCCCACAGATGATTTTCCAGCTCCAAAATGATTTCCCACTGACTGGTAACAATCCAGTGTTGCAGGTTTCCATAGTACGATGGCCACTCGTTCCGTCAGTATAGCGCCCATTCTGGGTGCCCTGCAATGGTTTCCCATTGGAGGGCTGTGGCAAGCTTGGCTCACAGATTGAGGAAAGTGGCCTTGTGCATCTAAAGTTCTGCAGCTGATGCCCATAATTCCACCATTATTATATGATCCCACCAGTTAGTACTCGTTTTTCAGAAACATTTGCGGCTGCTTCATGAATTCCACTAACTTGAATTGGTTCTTACTATATCCCACAGCAGTCTGTCTTCCAAGAATCATCATGTTCCCCGCCGATTCAGTTCTTATCGCTCTGCAAATACTGGAGGACTGGACATTCTGTGCTTGTACCACTTAACGGCAATAGTGCTTCTGTCAGAGATGGTGAACAGCAAGAGAAGCCTTGTGGGCTCAGGGAATTTTGAAAAAAAAAGATTAAAAAATGATGGACTATAGGTAACATTATGGGATGGAGTCAGTTGCACTCTGGGAAGTTGACGCTTTGTTCCCAGTCACCCTGCCTAACTTGTTTCTGTTCCACCATGCATTGCCAAAGCTTCTCAAAAGATAGCCTGCCCATGGATATCTGCCCATGGTGGATGGCACTGGGCATTGACACAAGCACTCCTGTAGAGTGTGCTCTGCATGGATGCAAGGAGTCATGTATGCACATGCACAAGCACAAGCAATACGCTTACTGTGGCAGCTGTATGCTGAGGTAATTTGCAATGACGGAAGTTTGTAGTGTAGTCATGGTGGGTGCGTCTACACTTGTAAATTAAGTTGACTTAAGCTTGCTAAGTCAACTTAATTTACCCTGCGTCTACACTAGTTTCCTTAAGTCGACTTAAGAAAGCTGCTTAAGTCGACTTAAGGAAAATAAAGTCTACGTAAGGAAAAGAAAGTCGGCTTAAGGAAAATTAAGTTGACTTTATTAAACCTCCTTTTAATTCAACTTTAGGCTTAAGTCGACTTTTAAAGTTGACTTAAGCCAGTGTAGACCTGGAGTAGCCCTAAGTCGATTTAGGGCTACTCCACGACTCCCCCACTGCCCTCCCTGCCAGGGGGCTGGCACAGGGGGAGCCTGGCATGCCCCCCCTCCCACTGGGCAGGGCAGACCCCTGCCCACCCTGCCCCTATGCCCTGCCAGGGTCCCTGTCCCCCTTTGCCCCATTGTACTCAGGTACAATGGGGCACAGGCTGAGCCCTCTGGCACTGGGCAAGGGGTGCCCCCCTGCCCCCATGGACCTATCCTAGGTCCCCCTAACCCCTAGAAGTCGACCTAGGCATCCAGTGTGGATGCTCTAGGTCAACTTTGTAAGTTCCCCCCTAAGTCAACTTTAAATTTAGGTGTAGACATGCTAAGTCGACTTAGCGAAAGTCGACCTAAATTTACAAGTGTAGACATAGCCGGTCTGAGTAAGTTCCAGTCCATTTAGGTTTAGTGGGCAACCAAAAACTGCTGATTACCTAAAGGAACAAAAACATATTGATTCTCTCTATCTTTCTGCTTCTTTCTTAAACTGGACACAAACCACACAACAATACAGCCTGAATGGTGCCATGATGATGCAGAGGAGACAGCTTTTGTAGATCCAAACCCAAACTCTAAAAACAGTAACGTCAGACCTGAAGCACTTAGCCACTCAGTTGCTGTTTCTCCTTGGCCACCTCCCTTAACTTCTCCATGCCTCTGTTTCCCCATCTATCAAACTGAGAACTATTACTTATATTTGTAAAGCACTTTTCAATCTAGGGATGAAAAGTTCTACATAAATGCTCAGTATCATTATCATTAGAATAGGCAAGGGTGTTCAGTACCTTAATCAGTGGATTTCCAAAGAAAATCTGTACCTTCACACAGCCATCCTATCAGCCTTCTCTCCTCCTGGCAACACGACTTCCAAAGGAGAAAGAGAAGGAGATCTGAAAGGAGATGTGCAGCTGCCAATGGCTGACTCTCCCTGTGGTTGCAAAGTAGCAGAGTCAGAGGGTTCTCTATGCTTGTTAATGTTGCATCAAACAGAATTCAAACATGATTGGAATGGAGAGTGTAACAGACTTCAGGTGCTCCCTGGCTCCATTCCCTCCTGCCCCTGAATGATCATGGAGAGTCTATATGCCAAGGAGCCCTAGGGGGGGAACTTCTGGGTAGAGCTAGAATTATCTTAAGTGCTGCTTTTCTACCTCTTCCAAGAGGCTGGCTGACATCAGTTGGCTTAGGCTTTCCTGGCTTTTCAGCAGAAGCAGAGAGAATCTGGCCTCTGAGAAGTAAATGATGCACTTTGCAGTATACTGTGCTTGATTAAAGGGAAAAGCTGCTTTCCTTCTTGGGAACTGTGGGAGTTGGGGATATGGGTAGAGCTGATAGACTTGAATAGTTTCAGTCCATGTGGGTTTGTAGCAGTGGCTACAGCCTGGTATTTCTGATTTGGAGCCACCCCAAAATTTCACATGGAACTTTGCTTCAACTGTAGAGTCTGATCTGGTTGAAACCTCGGCCCGGTCTCTCATGCTTTGATGCATAATTGCACATTTCACGCCAGCCTCAGTTCTCATCATCATTTCAGGGAATCTTTTGACAAACCAATAATAAGCTGAACGGTGGCTGGTACAGAAGTGTTTTGGGCATCTCTGCTAGGCACGAGCTTCAAGGTGCCGGCTCTGGGGATGCTGAAATCTTTATCTGGCAAGTATGCAGATATTCAGGATGGTTTTGAATATTTAGAGAGGGGACCGACCCAACTTCCTACAAACTGGGGTATAGTACTTTGCTGTGTCCTCAGTTGTGCCTCAGACTCTGGGTTTTGATTTTTATTAGTAGTAGTAGTAATAGTAGTATTTATTTGCTGAGTAGGCCAATTTAGACATCAGAACATGGGCACAGATTGTCCTTTTCTTCTGCTTTTTAACTTCTTGATGGACTCTTTTCTGGTTGTGATTTTGTGTTCATGATCATTAGACTGACAGCAGGGAAGGTTCTCACACAGCAGTAGCCCAAGAGTTTTGGGGCTTTGTAAGTGAGTTTTAAGCAGGCCTGGAAAACAGGGTCTGCCTTTCAGAAGTTCTGAATCCCAGGGGCTGGACTTAACCCAGAAATATCTGCACTTCAGTCAGCAGAGCTACACCAGGGATGAGCTAAGTCTCAACTGAAACCAATGAGAGCTATCAGCTCTTGCTCCTCTGGTAAGCCAGGCCCATAATAATAAACCCACAGTGATTGCTTTTATAGAGGTTACCTCCTTCACCAGTCTTTATTTCCTCCATTGGCTGTAGCTACTGCCAACAGATGAGGGAGGAAGTGGTGTTATTGCATTAATATCTAAAGATCCCCCATGAAAATAATAGTGGTTGACTATAGGGAGAACCTATTTAGTTGTCCTCAACCTGAGGTGACTATAGCTGAGGGGTGGGGAACCCTCACAGATCCTTCAGGAAAGTTGACTTCGTAATAGCCCAGCTGTTCAGTGGCACATGCCTGAAGCACGAAATGCAAGCCAAGTTTCTTTTTTAAAAGTTCACTTTTTTTCCCGCCTAGCTTATGACAAAAGCCTCTGGTTTGTCCGTTCAAATATGTCAAATTTCAACTAAGGGCAGATGTCTATGGTTAGATGCTGAAGGTCCCAACCTTGTGAGGTGCCAAGCCCCTATTGTGAGTGTAGCTATATACAGCAATAAAAGACTCCCGGCATGGCCACAGCTGGCCCCTCAGCTGACTCGCAGTGTGGTTATGGGACTAAAAACTAGCAAAGTAGATGTTCAGGCTTAGCCTGGGCTCTGAAACCCTCCCCCTGGTCAGGTCTCAGGGCCCTGCCTGTAGCATGAGCCCCAACCTCTATGTGGCAATTTTATAGCCTCACATGCCTGTGTCCACTGACCCGGGCTCTGTGACTTAGTGCTGTGGGTTTTTTTATGACATATCCTGAATGTCCTGGGAGCTGAAGGCACACAGTTCTTAGCAGGTACTTGATTCTTGGAATATAAGGTTATATAAGTTCCAAAGGAGTAGCTATGTTAGTCTAGTTCAGCAAAACAAACAAGGAGTCTGGTGGCTCTTTTGAAGACTAACAAATGTATTTATCGCATGAGCTTTCATGGGAGAAAATCCCACTTCGTCAGACGCTTGAAAATGGGGAACTTACCTATATAAATTTGTTAGTCTTTAAAAGTGTCACCAGACTCCTTGTTTGTTAAGGTTATATAAGTAGACTCTGGTACGACCTGAACTGTCCCTTGATTAATGTACTGTTTAGGAAGCGCTGTTTTCACATTTACTTACTATACTTAGCCAGAGTTGAGCTGTTATTCAATAAATATTTCCTGGCTTCCAATGAGCGGAAAACTGGTTTGGGATGCTGCGGAAACTCTGTTTCCTCTCCCCTCTTCTCCAGCTTGCCTCCACTTCCTCTCTTTTCTCCTGCTTAACTCTTGGTCTGCAATGAATTGGTCAGGTTACAGCATAGCCTCATTGCCGTTTATTATGGTTAGATATCATTTACACTGTGGTAATACCAGGGGGCCTCAACTGCCTTGGGGCCCCGCTGTGTTGGGCTCTATACAAACATACAACAAATGCCAGCCCCCATCATGGCCCAGATTATGAATGTCCAGTAACTTTCTTAGTTGTGCTGCAACTATAGCCCCACCCATGTTTCACAGAGTAGACAATCATGTATTGTAGTGAACAGATAATATTTATGGGCCCATGTGTCTCACCAGGATTTTGCTCAGTGCAAAATGATCATGCTGTAAATTCCCAGTGATATAGGGCATATTTAAGAGACACCATGCAGCTTTTTGCAGAAGATACAGCTCCCCAAGGAACATATTACATATGTTTTACTGCTTGAAAATAAAATGAATGGAAAGTTTAATTGTTTTTCTATTTTAATATTGTTAGTAATATAATTTTCATGCTGCAGACATAGTTAAAGGGGTGTGCCTTATTTGACATCATAATATGTCTTATAGGCCTTATTTTAAGGAGAAATTGAGGATCTGGATAAGATAAGAATAAAAACTAAGATTTAGGGCCTTTCATCATGAAGCATTTTAAGAATGTGTGACTTGAAGTTCCCTCTATGGTGGAACACAGCACCCCGTAATGCTGTGCAGAAACTTTGGGCTGGAAGTGAAGAAGTCTTTTTATTTAACAGAAACTGAAAGGAAACAAAGAAGCAGAATGTAATCGCCTGAAGTAGAATTAACCTAGGACACCAGGGTCAATGCCCTTTCTCATACAAAATAGAGCCATAGATTTTTCTATAGCATGATCACTGAAAGAGAATTCCTCATTATAGCCTAACTCCATCCTGGTGAATGTTTAGCACCTATTCAATGACCTGCCGTACTTTCTGAAGCACAAGAGTTCGTTGGAGGTTTTAGATTGAAGTTCTGATCTTGTTTTACCTTGTAAGATGTTCAGATCATAGCACGAGGAGGTATGGTTTATGCTGACCATCCCTCCTGAAAGACAATTTTATTCTCTTGGGGAAAGGTATCCCTCCACCACCCCTGCCATTCTGTCCCTCCAAATAATTCCTGAAGTACAATGCATTTCAATGCAGTTTAAGGACCTGGCCCTACTTCCCCCCTTATTGTCTATATTAATTAATTTCAAATAGAGTCCTGGCAGCTGTGGGGCTGCAAATCAAGTGCACTGCCAAGATTCTGTCTGTTTCTGTCAACGTTAAGGCTCTTCCTGGGGTTGCCTTTGTTGTGAACTGAAAATTCAATTAACAAGAAAAGTTAAACAATACTGGAAGACCCGGTACTGTAGCAATCAAGCCAGATCCACGCTTTGGTGCCATAGGCCTCCAGCTCCACAAAGCAAAGATTTAGGCACAAAACCTTTGTTCAGCTGTCCCTAAACTCACCTGGTACCTAAATTTTTACAGTAAAATTTTCCTACATGCCTAAAGTTTCTGCATCTGGACATGAACACTATTGCCTTGGGCAGGTGCCCAGATGCCTATCTCACACCTAAGCCCAGCATGATCAGCAAACCAGATACAGACAGGCTTTTGCCTGTTTATCTCACTTGCGGGGCATGATTCAGAGCCTGCTTAATGGCTGGTGGGAGGGAAGGAGGAGATGGGAGCCTCCCTATAGCCTTTAAGTTAGTGGTTAGGGTATTCACCCAGAATTTGGGAAATCCTGGTTCAATTTCTCCTTCTGCCAGATGAAGATAAGGGATTTGATCAGGGGCCTCCTGCCTCTCAGGTGAGTGCTCTGGCCTATGAGATATTCTGATGTGAGCTCCCTCAATTAACTAAATGTGCATTATGCTGTCTTGTGTGGTGCTAGATGTGGCTGCTGGATCTGCAATAAACCATGAACAATGCCTGTGTGGAGATGAAATAGACAACAGTGCACAATGCATGAACTATGTCCACTGTTACTGAAGCAGTGTCCCTCTTTCTGGATGTCTTCTGTCCCTCTCTTCTCTTTGCCTTCTGGTGTGTTTTGCACATGTGGGCCATGGCTGAACTGGCGTGAAGGAATGCACAGGGTGCATTTGACTGTTCCATGTACTAGTGTTCATTGCCTTTGTTGTGGATCAGCCGGCCCCCGAACTGTTCAAGGGCTGCATAGCCTGAAGGACACAATCACATGCAGGGGACACAGGGCATGGGGCTGATGCTGGTGTAGTAATCTGCTGTTTGGTGGCCATGAACACAAGCAACTCGCAAAGAGCTCCTCCTCCTTCACTCCCTCAATCCATGGCCATGCTCCAAGAACCGTGCAACCAATCTCTTTTTGCACTGGGCAGCCGCTCTCTTCTCACCTTTCTTGCATCCTTAACTCTCTGGTACTCAGGTCTGACAAAGCCAATCAGCTGCTGATCTCCTATCAGTTCATCTGACCCTCAAGCACATTTGGAGCCACAATACAGGTTGTGCATGATGGTGCGGTGCAGCCTCATTGTATACGTTATGGAACATAAAGCTCATGACACTAATGCTCCAGCCCGTCTTTCTAACAATCAGCCTGGATCTAGTCAAAATTTCATAACTGCTTGTTTAACTCTTTGATCCATTTCCTGGAGTCCATTTTGAATTTCACGTGGTGCTGACTGGTGAGGTTGCTGAGGAGCTGGTGTGGGTGCCACCCTGAATGAGAGCATGCTACAGCCCTGTTTTTAATAATAATAGGGCCATAAGCCAGCAATGCCTCCCATCCACATATTAACAAACAGCGTGGCAGAAACTTTACCATGCTCTGGCTCTTCCTCTGCCATGGATTCCACTGTGAGCTACCCTCCCAGGGCCATTGCCAAACAGCTTGTCCAAATACAGACCCAGATGGGTGCTAGCACCAGAGCACTGCATGAGCGTCATCTGGCAGCTGCTGGCTCTCCTCGAGTGGCATCTGTGATTGGAGGAGTTATAAAGTTGATCACCAGGTTGTCACACACTGCTGGGGCTCAGTGAAATTCACAGCATCCTGATGAACTCCTCATTGAAGAGGCAGGTAGGTGGGTCGTTCTCAGAAGTGCTGTCTCTGTCCGTCACGTCATGGTGGTTGGTCTTGAACTGCTTGACTCACCCTGTGGACCAGTGGATCCCTGACTGCTCTGAGATACCTTTGTAGACATGATCACTTCCTGCTGAAGTCATCTGTCTGGCTCACCTCTCACCAGAGATTAACCAGAAGTTTGCTGAATCCCTTGGATTTGGTGTAGGGCTTCTTAACAGAGCTGGCCAGATATAATGTGGGGTAGGGTTAACTATATTTCCAGTTGCATGGTCAGCCTGGAGAGGAAGGGTTACAGACCAAGCAGCTCTGTTTGAACCAGAGGTATCTTCAAGGTCCCTGGATACTGAGTGGGAAGTTTGGGGGTGGAAGGGCTGAGAAACACAAGCCCAGGGGATTGTGGGATAGCATTGGTGTACTCTCTGGACATGACTCTAATGACCCAGACATGAGCTGCGTCCACACGGAAAAATGACTGGGCCTGAACCTGAGTCCCAGTGGGACTTTGGCTTGGACCCAGACCCCTGGTTGGGTGTGCAGACCTGAGTCAGAATGAACTGGGTGTGGACAGTGGGGGGCTTTGGGACATGCAGTACAGCCTCTGGCACGGCCTTTCCAGTCGGCCCCACTACCCCTGGGAGCTGACCAGCTGGGCCAGGGCTGGCCTCTGGCCCCAGGGCCCTCCCAGTGCTGGCCCACCGGCATGCCAGCCGGCCTCCCCCTGACAGATTGACCAGAGTGGGCCCGCCCCCCCAGTGACTGGGAGCAGAGACCTGGCCCCCATGGTTGGGGGGTTGGACCTCAGGCGCGGGGGCACAGTGTCAAGCAGAGCCAGAGGTCCTGAAGGTGCAGACAGTGGCAGAAGTCCAGAGCAGTTGTCCAGAGTTGAAGGTACCTGGAACAGGCAACAGCTGAGGCTCCGGAGAAGCAGGCTGGGACCAAACTGAAGTGAGGGGTCGCACGAGACTGGGGGCTGCAGAGGAAGTGGCTCAGGGAAGGATTGTGGTTAAAAGTGACTGGATGGAGGCAGTGGCATCATTGCTGAGGTCATGGCACTTAGGATCCCTGGGCCGAGGCCCAGAGAAGTGGGCAGGCTTGGACCCCTTCCCACTCCACCAGAGTGCCAGGAGTGGCACTGTTCTCACAGGCCATTGCATAGCTGAAGAGTGGCCAAGATCAGCGAGTTGGGACTTTCCCCTAAAGGGGGGGGCTGTATGGACAAGGTGCCCAGCTAGAGGGCTGAATAGCCAGATGGAGTGAAGGAGCACGGGCTGAATGGGTGGACCGCTTGAGCCTAATTCCCAATACCATCACCAGGAGGCACCCGTCCATCAAAGAGCATGCACCCCGTAGCATCCCCATTTTCAAATATGAGACACAAAGATCTCAAATAGCTCATCCAAGGTCCCAGAGCCAGAAATAGCACCTGGGATTCCTGACACTTCAAAACATTAAACACTGCCTCCCATCTTGCTCCATCTCATGGTGTTACCCAACCTGCTGCTGCTGGAGTTCTTGTAAGACTTCATCTGTATTCCGCCTGATGCAAATATCTGCGGTGGGACTACCCTAACCAGCTCCCATTGAGTGTGCCCTAACTTGGCTCTTTACGTTGCTGTTCTGAGTTAGTGTCAGTTTAATAACTTTACAGGGCGAAGTCTGGTGCTTTGCATATTCACAAGCCTTCAGGCAGAGGCAGCAGCTGTTGCTCCTGCTGGCACCATCAAGCTTGGCCACACCTCGGACGCTGGCCATCCATCATGCTACTCCTTGCTATGCTAGTGTGTTTTTTCCGGAGGCCGCACTTCCTCCAGCAATTGTCAGGAAACAGCAAGTTGGCCAGCAGTAACACAGCCTGAAGGCTTTACCTGACTCTGCTTTCCAGACTGAGAAAAGCTGTGATGAGGGCTGCGAGAACAGCTTTTGCTTTGATAATGAAAGCCATGGAATGTCAAGGATCTGTCTTTGCAACTCTGAAAATACTACAACTAGGGATGGGGCTTGAGCTGCCGGCTTTGGGCCTGGATCCAAAGAACAGGGATATTCAGCTCTGGGTAGTTGGGTCACTTGTTTCAGAGAGATTTAGCCAGTAGTGAATTTTGGATTGGATCTCAACTTCTCCAAAGGCTCTTGAGGCTTCAGACTGAGTATTTAACTTCTTCGTCATTAAATTAAGACAGGGTCTAAAAAGGAGCCGAAAGGGTCAGGGGAAATTTTTGCTGGTACAGATGCATTGTAAGACATAAATGAGCAGCTTTTTGCTATACCTCCCTGCTCCCCTCTTGAAGGCCCCAGCATAAAGGGCATGAATCTAGTGGGGGGAGACCTTGCTAGAAAACTGTCTGTGACAATTGTTATTGCTGGTATAGTTTCAACTGGAGGATGGACAGGTCCTAAGGCTACCTCATTGCCATTAAAGCTCTCCTCGTGGCTATCATTGGCACAGCTGTAGCAAAAGGAAATCTGAAGAACACCAGAGTAGGAGAGGCTTAACAGGGGAACAGGTTCTTCTGCTGACTCAGCCTGTTTGCAGGCATTGGGAGGAACCTTGCTGAGAGATGTTGGCTGAGTCAATCTGACACATTGGATCAGATGTGACTCATCATAAGGGAGGGGGGTGAGAGGGTGCTAGAGTTTGGGACAGAGAGGCCCTGAAGGGAAATCCTAGGAACACCCAAAGCTTGGGGAAAGAAAACGTTGTGTTGACTAATGGGTTCACACATTGGTGGCTACACGCTCTCCATTCGGGTCCCTTCCTGTCCTGCTTGGAAACGCCTTCCGTTCCATCCATACTGTAGCTGGGGAACCCACACAGAGAGTCACTCCAGGGCAGGTGGCATCTGCACTGCATTTCCTTTCCAGGCAGTAGAGCCACAGCTGTTCAGCTGCCTTCAGGCCTTCTCGTGGCCACAATTTGCCCCATCGAGAGAGAGAAACATGCAGCTGTTCTGTGCACGCCATCCTCTTCCTCCAAAGCTCTCTTCTTTCAGTTCTTTTCTCCTTGCTGATCTCTGTGGGTGTGCTGCTGCCCAGTCCCCTCTCAGACCTGACTGTGTCCCATTAAACACACACAGACTATGGTAAACATGCTGCCATTGCTGCATAATGCTCTGCCCATGAGCAGCTGGTCCCCCTCCTTCTCTCCCATTAGGTCACCATCTCTTCTAGGTCTTAAACCCCTTGAGGCAAAGCTTGGATCATGTAGTCTGATCCTCCTGTGTATCACAGGCCTTAGATTTCACCCAGTTACCTCTCTATTGAGCCCAGTAACTGGTGTCTGACTACAGGCAAAGACATATATCTTCCTGAAAGGCGTCTGGCTTGAGCTGAAGACATCAAAAGATGGAGGAATCGTAATAATCTCCTACTAATTCAAGTTCTGTCCAATACTGAAAATAAAACAGCGATAGAGATTAAAGAACATAAGAAATGATGGGGACAGGGAATGCTGCAGGGACAGCGTTGTCTGTATCCTCTTGGATGATATTTTCCTGTTTCTGTTTTGTGGTTTTGCAGACTCTCAGGTATTTACTTGCTGAACTTCCTTTTTATTAAACGAAGAGAAGAGCTTTCAAAAGCTGAGAGATCAGAACAGTACTGTATTAAACACAGGTGCAGACAAAAACATTAGTTGCAACAATGTGTCACTCTTGATTATTCCCAGCTTGTTGTGGCTAGCAGGAAGATCCTTTCGGTCAAAGGTGCAATAGAAAGGCAACTATGAACGTCCTAAAAGTGTCCACACACGAGCTACAAAGTAGCAGTCAATTTGCTTTGCAAACATTAATGAACTAACCCTAAGAGCAACCTGTGAGGAATTGAGGAGGCATTTTCCCTGTTCCGCATGAATAAATTGGGACCCATGGGTCATGTGACTGGCCCAAGGTCACACGCAGAGCATGTGGCAGAGTAGGAGGTAGAGCCCAGATCTCCTGGCGTATTAAATATCCTCAAAACCATCATTATTTTCCTAAGTGATACTTCTAATTACTGCACAAAAGAGATGAGCATTAGTGTTGTCTTTGGGTGCTTGTACATGAGAACCTCCTTCCTCACCATAGAATCTGGAAGGAGAACTGTAAAAAAAGTTCAGCTTTCTTGAAACGTCAGTTGTACCTGTCCAGGCATGGGGCAGCCACCTGAGAATGCCATGGTCAGGGCAGGCTGCAAAAGAAGAGCAGATACTCTCAGCACTGATGGGTGACACTGAAGTCAGACTTCCCAGACAGCCACAAACAGGGCTTCTGATTCCCCACACTGGTCATCAAAACACTAAAACAAAACATGCTCAGCTCTTTACTGCATTTCAGTCTCTGGCTCCCAGTCAGTCACTCGGGCCAGTAAAGAGACAAGTTATTTGAAACTCTGGGCTGTTCACCAAAGGGTCAGCCACGTTACCAAATCAATATGAGTTTGGGTCTTACCCAACATATCATGCCACCAGCCAATCCCTTAGTAACTAAACATTTACTGTAAAAGGGAAGAAATAAACTCTATGAGGAAAGTTAAAGGTTTAAAGCAATCCGACAGATACAGATGATTTGAAAGTCCATATATATCAGGTTTTCATTAGAACGGTGCTGTTTGCAGTCTGTATAGTCTCTCAGCTGTACATCCAGTATCTGGGTTGTTCTCAGTCCTTTGTTTCACAGCTTCAGTTCTTGATGAGTTGATCCAGAAGTAGCTGAAGACCACAGACAATATGGATGTGGCTGGTGCAGCTGCCTTTTACATCCCTTTGGCATGCTGTGTGTAGAAATTTACAGGGCACAGCAGCAGGAAGGGGTGGGGCGGGTTGGAGGGGGGGCTGGCCACTCCAGCAGCCACTCCGTCCTCAGCAGGGGGCCGGGGCTGGGTGGGGCAGTACTGGCACTTGGGGGCAGGCCTGTGTTGTGAGGCAGCCCAGGACTCAGGCTGTGGACTCAGTCTGGGCCAAGGACTAGGACTGGCCAGCTCAAGGATGGGGCAGACTGGCACTGTCGTGCAGCATGGACCTACAGTGCTCTGGGGCAGTGGGGCTCCCTTTAGCACAGGGCCCTGGGCTGCAGCCCTGAAAGCCCATGCAGGGCCCCGCCACCTGCCCAAATAAATCTGGCCCTGAGGAGCACTGTCAAGATGCCAACCCGCACCATGCTAGACTGCCAGCCTGTCCCAGCCCTGGGCTGGCCAGTCCTAGTCCTTGGCCCAGACTGAGCCCACAGCCTGTGCTCTGTTGCCCACCGTGGTGTCCCACAATGCTGGTCTGCCCTCAAGTGCCAGCCCCTGCTGGGGGTAGAGCGGCTGCTGCTGGCCCAGCCCGGGAGAGGGTGGTGCCAGCGCCAAGGCAGTGTGGTTGGGAGGGAGCAAGCAGGGCAAGCTCGGGACACTTGCTAATAGATTCGGGGCACAGGCTCCGTGTGCCAGTGCCCAGCGACGCCACTGGTTCAGGGTCATATGAGTAAACCCTGGTCATTCGTCAGCTGTAGCCCTGGCTTCATTTCATTAATAGGCCATTAGGCAGCGTACTGCTGCTTGAGATGTCTGGGGCGTGGCCCAGAAACGCAGTCCAAGTTGAACTACAGATCCATCAAACTTATCCGTAACTTCCTATGCAAATATGACACACGCACATAAACAATATCATCGAAGGCTATGTACACATGGCAGACTTGTCCCGCAACACGTTGTTGTGGGAGAAGCAAAGCGCTATAAATATAACGCTTTACCGTGTACACACAGCACTCCTCGTAGCGAAAAGGAGTGTTCACGCGCTCCTTTGAATTTTCACTACAAGGAGCAGTGCATGGTGGGTGTCCCTGACAGATGTTCCCCTGTGCCAGTTTTTGTCTCCTTTGTTTGTGTGGCCACCCCTCCCAGCCTGCTCATGGGAATGGCCTTTTTACAGCTTCTTTGGTGCCATGGCCCTGCCTAGGGAGGAGGCCCCTTAACTATTGTTCCAGCCCTGGCTCGGCGTAGGGTGGACAATGCCCAGGAGTGCAAGACCAGAGTGGCTTGGTTTTCACAAAGGGCATGAGGCACACACCAACACCTGTAACTATGAGTCACATACCTGCAGCCCAAGACTCTGCCCGGACTTGTCCCTTATTTTGCCTACAGTTTTCTCTGCCCTCTCTCTTCCCCTGTAGCAGAGGGAGCCAATCAGAGTTCCTGGCGGGAAGCTGCCTGAGTTTGCCTTTAAAACCAGACATTTTTGAGTCAGACATCAGAAAGGTTCCTGCTTTGCCACCTGGTCTGATCAGCTAGGGGTCTTTGGGGGCCCTTTCTCCGCTCTCGTTTAATTTTTGAGCGTACCCTCATTTTTAAATTCCCCTCCCACGAACACCGAATTTTCCTGTGAGATCTCCTGACGATTGAAAAATGAACTGAGCCTCCTCTGCATCCTCTGATGCTGCTGCTGTTCCTGCCTCTATTCCTGCTGCTGTCCTGGGAATTGGTAAGGCTCCCCTCTTGCAAACTCTCCCTGTCCTAGCTGCTGGCCTTGCTTCCCCAGCAGACAGACTCAAGTTAATTCCTTGGTCTGTGCCTGAAACTGTTTCTAACTCCGCAGTTCCCTTGCTGCTTAAAGAAAAGCCTGTGCCGCTGCTAAGCTCTGCCTCTGTGTGCTCTGTCCCGGGGCTCCCTGCTTTCAGCTGTTTCCACTGCTGCAGCCACCATCCCCTAACTCCCTCAGGAGCTGTACCCTGGGCTCACACCACTCTGCCTCTGGGACTGCTCCCCCTGGTCAATAGGACCAGTGTAGTATAAGGCGTGCCATTAGGTTTAGTTTCATTAGTTGATTTAGGCTTAGTTTTGTTAAGTTGTATTTTATTAGCTTGTATAAGTTGTAGTCCTGTTAGAATTAAATTTTGTGTCTGTGTTTAGTGGTAGTGAAGTGGGATACTTGTTTGCCATTACCTGTTATATTGTGTGGCCATAGTTAAGATAGATTAAAGATAATTGTTTTACTGTATTGCTCCTTTCTTTTTGTTTTTCCTTCTTTCTGTTGTTCATTATTAGCATAAGTTGTATAGTTGCTGTTAAATTGTTAAATAAGTGCCTCTGTGTCTTCATCTCTCCCCGAACACCCCAAGTCCTCTGCTGCTGTTTCCACCTCTCCCTGAACCTCCAAAGCCCCTTGCTGCCTTTCTTTGATTCCTCTGCATTTAGCCTGCAGGCTCCTGAAGACTGCTCTGAGCCTCGCCCTGCAGGGCTTCAGTGCCTCTTGCTGAATCCCTTGCAGCTGTACTCTTCCCTCTTCCTCTGCCACTGATTACTCACCTCACCCCCACCTCTGTTCCTTAACCCAGCCTCTAGGTACACTCTTACAGACTGCCTGCCACTGCAGTCCTACAAACCAAGTTATCAATTCTCATCTGTACTATTACACTTGTGTAAATTCACTAATCACCCCTATTGTGCAATTTTACTGCCATTTGTATCTCATTCATATTCGTAAAACCCCATTGGTTACCACTGCCTTTACTGTACCTCTACACCTCTACCATTGTGACATATTGCTTTTTTTTTTTTGTAGAAACGCTAGCCACCAATTGTGACTCGCTGTGACACCTCTTCATTTTCACACTGTTTAATAAGAGAAACCCCCTCCCCAACTGCCTACTGTGACAAACCCCATACATCCCATTATTGCCTACTGTGACAAACCCCATACACCCCATTGTTAAATTTTACTGTTTTACATTTTTTCAATAAAGATTAATTTGCACCCCACTGTTGCGGTAATTGTCCCCCAAGATCCACTACCTGCTGGCAGGGACATGGCGTCACGAACAGGATCTTGGGGTAACAATTACTGCCCCCCCTGTCCTTGGAAAGAGGCCAAGACCCCTGGGACAGAAGAGGACCAAACCAGCCACCTGCAGTACCACTCGCTGCAAAATAAACAGCAGCCTGAGGCCCTAGGGTGGGTCTGCACCATTGGTAAAGGCCAGAGCTCCAGGGTGTACACTACCCACCTGGGGCTCACTGATGTGGGGTGCCTTCTAACTTGTCACCCCACATTCAGGGCCAGCCCCGCTGATTCCAGCCTCCCGAAAGCAGGAGAGCCAGCCGCAGATTCAGATCCTACCCGCCTCTGGAGAGGGGTGGGGAGGGTCATGAAAGCCTGCGGGGGGACCCCATCTAAGCTCACCCCCGAACCCCGAATTTTGCAGGGGTCCCCCGCCCACCAGATAATAACAGACCTGGTACAAAAACTAGAAGGGTCCCGGAAGCCCAAGAAACTGTGGCATGATGTGTACAAACCCCAAAAGGTGGCCACAGTAACCTATGAGATCCTGGCCCAAGCCCTTGATAAACTAACTATTTTTCAAGGGGCCCTAATGGCCTCGGCCATGGAGGCCGCTAGCCAGCCTAGCCAGGAAGGGCCGCCACCACCTACCACTAGCCAGCCCAGTCCCAATAAACCCCCTGAAAACCCACCCCCATATGTTCATCCAGAGGCTCCACTCCCCCTCGAAAAAACCCTGCTATACCCCACCCTACCCCCAGCCCCACTAGATGCCCAAGCCCATACACCCCCACCCACTGTGACCTCCAGTGAAGCCCTACCTATATCCATCAGCCGAATAAAGGTTGATGGTCAGGGCAACACCACACAGGTCACAGAATTCCGGCCTCGCTCCAAAGCAGAGATGAAGGAGTTCATCTCGGACACCGCCAGGGGAGCCAATGAACCGTCACTACTGTGGCTAGGCCGCTTGGCCCTGGAAAATGGACAGGAGCTAGTGGATAGGGAAGAGGGCATAGTATTAGCCAGGACCAGTAGCTGGTCCAGGGGTCTCTCAGGAAGCCTGGTAATATCTAATACTGAATGGCCCCTGACTGCCCCAGCCCTGGCCTTCCTCCATTTACAACATTCCCTTCAAGGGATCCAGGTCCCCAGAGGAAGCGTCAAGGACCTCTCTTCCCTAAGGTGTGCCATCGCAGGGGGGTCCATTGTGCTGTGGTCCCCCACCCAACACCATCTCGGACTAACTCGGGCCCAGGTTAACCAGGTTAATGCCTTCCGGCATGTTATTGGCCCCACTGAGATACCCATAGATGAAGCTGTTCTCACTGTTACTCCTACCTTTCAGTTCCTAGGTTTTGCTGTGGGAGAGGGACAGCCCACTGCTCATGAAGAAATCTGGACACAGATTACGCAACTGGCAGCACAGTCCAAACTGCCATGGTTTGTCACTCATTGCCCTTCACACAGGCCTGACAGTAACCCTCTTCATTCCAGCCTGGATCTGCGACTCAGAGAATATAAGTTTGATGCATCTCAGGTTAACACCATTTCTTGCAGCAATCCTTTCGTCACCTGGCTCCATGAGGAGTGGGGGCACCTGCCTGCCCGTGCCCTACACCAGCTGCTAACTGAACGAGGGAGACGAACATCAAGCGTGTCTAGCCAGCAGTGCACCCAAGACATCCAGAGGTGCCTGAGCCACCAACAGGCAGGAGTCACTAACAAGCCTGCCTATGCCCATGGTGCTTATAGCCCTGAGCACTTCAGCCCGGGTAAAACCTGGCAGATGGATCTCATTGGCCCCCTCCCGGGAGCAAAGCAGTATCCAAAGGGGCTTGTAATAGTTGACCTGGGGTCTCATCAGTTAATGTGTTCTCCCCTCAGGCAATCTACTGCACCAGCTGTTTCTGTAGCCCTTCTCCAGGTAATTGCTGCCTGGGGGGCACCTGAAGAGATCCAGACCGATGGAGGGCCACCGTTCACCAGCAAAGCTATAGGGCCAAACCTGACCTAGCCCATCACAACTGGCTCAGTGCCCGTCATAACAGGCCCCAGAAGGGCCACCATTCTTTTATATCTTTACAGGGATCAGTCGCCATGATTGCCACCCCGCCTCGAGAAACCCCCCTGGTTGCCTGGTTGAGAGCCTACGCCCTGCAGGAGGTCCTCATCGGGAACCTGTCAGATGTCCCCTCATCACACGATTGCATTGCCTGCACAAGACGGGAGGCCTCAGAGGGAGGGTCCCCCTTCCTCTGGGAGTTCCTCCCTCTCACGAATCTGACTCCACAGCATCCAGCCTCAGCCTGCAACAATGCAGACTGGGTTCATCGGCCCCTATTCACGTGCAACAACACCAGTGACAACCGGAGACCCAACTCATTCGCCCCTGTTGCGGTAACAGGACCACTTCCAGCGGCCCCCTGCATCGTGTTCTTCGGACTCCCCAACCCCACCCCACTGGGACATTATCCCAATTGTACCCAGTGGTTCATAGGACCCCGTCCAAACCCGAACCCCAAGAAAGAAAGCCCAAGGTACCAGACTGAGTTTACCAGATTTATTAATCATTCTCCAACAAGTACAGTTTTCAACCCCACCCAATACTTGGCCACAGCTCTGACCCATGTAGAACTGAGACAGGTCAGAGCCGCTCACTTATTATGGATGGAGATCAATACACCCCCCGACCAGAAGCCCTCACAACGAAGTCCGATCCGTGAACAACTTTTACCCTCTCCCCCGGGGCAAGTGTGGCTCTATGGGAACAACATTGCCCGAACTGCTCTACCCACATTCCCAAAGGGGGTATGTGCCATTGGGCAACTTGTCATAAAGGGAGGGGGACTTTTTCACCACCGCCGCCCCCCCTTCTCTTCACTACACAAACGACGAGCAGCCACCGCGTGGGAGCAACTCAAGTCAGCCACGGAGATGGTCATAGGGGGCTATGTACAGTTTAACCCTCTCTCCTACAGTTTAACTTTGCAGCAAATCCGTGGACTGTCACTTGGTCTGGGGGCCCTCACCAACATCACAGCCGAAGGGTTTCATCGAACCAGTGACGCTCTCACAATCTTGGCCAACTACACCGAGCAGAACCGCTTTCTGATCCAGACCATCCTACAGAAGGACTTTTGTGTTGCCCTAGAAGATCTCGACCCTTGCTTTAAGGGACAATGTTGCCTGCGCCTCCAGCCCGGATGGAATAATGTTTCAGCTGTGGCTAATCAACTATCCTCCTTAGCCGTTGAGATTCGTAAGGAGCGAGAGCAGTGGGATTGGTGGCAAGCCCAGTGGTCCAGCTGGGGACTGGGATCCTGGGCTCAGTCCATCAAGCAGTGGCTTATTACAGTGGCTATTGTTCTTGTATCCTTTTTGTTGGGGATAGCGGTGGCCAAGCGGCTAATTGACAGGGTTGTGTCTGTTCTGCCTTTGCAGATAAGGTACTCTTCCATTCCCCTTGACAGCAGCAAACCATCTCCCCTAGATTACATGGAGGACGAAGACCTGTAACCCCTCTCGCCATGGTCTTTGCACGGGGCAACCCCCTCGCAGCCCGTGAGGGTGGCCAGGGGGGCATGTCCCTGACAGATGTTCCCCTGTGCCAGTTTTTGTCTCCTTTGTTTGTGTGGCCACCCCTCCCAGGCTGCTCATGGGAATGGCCTTTTTACAGCTTCTTTGGTGCCATGGCCCTGCCTAGGGAGGAGGCCCCTTAACTATTGTTCCAGCCCTGGCTCGGGGTAGGGTGGACAATGCCCAGGAGTGCAAGACCAGAGTGGCTTGGTTTTTACAAAGGGCATGAGTCACACACCAACACCTGTGACTATGAGTCACATACCTGCAGCCCAAGACTCTGCCCGGCTTGTGGCAGTGGGGATCTAGCCGTCAGGGCGCCTGGCAGGTAGAGACCGGCTTCCACCTTGTCAATTTCACTGCTCTGTTAGAGCAGTGAAGTTGACATATTTGACAGCTCCAGTGTCCCAGAGTGGCCTCGATTGGCACTCTGGGACATTTCCGGAGGCTGTCAAAAGTGGAAAAAGTGTACACGCAGGCTCTGCCACGGAACAGCTGTTCCGCAGTAAGCCTAACTACCCTCATTTTGGGTACGCTCACAGCCTTACCGCGCAGTAAGGCTGTCGGGTGTACATGGCCTTACTTAGCAAATTATAACCTTTCTAACAGTACCTGGTATGACCTTTCCTGTAGGAATTATTGTCAGTCTTGAAATAGTGCTGTTAAATAGTATCATAAATGGCCCATCACCCTCTTTCAGACAGCATCACATCAGTGATGGGCAACACAACCCCAGCAATGAGCACTTCTGAACATATTTGGGTATCCAAAATCCACGTCTAAGTTTCAGAGCTCCACTGCCCTAAAAAATGTAGTAGAAACATATCAACTCCCTCTGTATATATACTCCTTCCGAAAGAGAAATGGATGGGATTTACCCCACATCTCTACATTATTCTGATGTCTTAAATGCCTTTAACATGCCTTACATATTGACAGCAGAATCCCGATTATCATAACAGCTTGAATGACCCCAAATCTGTTAGGAAAACCACCCATCAACAGATAGGGCTAGGAAAGTGGGAGCTGGGGATAAAAAGGATTCAATTTTGTTTTAGATTAAATAAACCTAAATTTCACTGAATGAGATTAAAGAACAATTCTCCTCTGGTCCTTCTCTGCAGTCTGTGAGTTCCTATTTGAACAATGGTAAATCTGGAGTTCGCAACCTCTGCTGGCTTAAGTGGAAACCTACCAGTGCTGTGATTCAGTGTATTGCTTTGTGAACATTCATGGGAGGTAGTGGGGGGAAATCTCACTGCACCCTAATTGCAGCATTTCTTTATTTGTTACATCCTGCCTTGTGTGTCAGCCACAGAACTTTCCAAGAATCCGCACAAGCCAGGTTCCCACATGACAGGAGCAGAAGACTGGGGAGACTTCATTAAGGAATTCTGTGATATTAATAGCCCCAGGATAAGCATGCCAAGGATTAATGTGCAGCCAGGTGAACCATAGATCTGGTTATGGCTCCATTCCGCTTTAAAAGTGCTTTCTCATGAAAGCGGTCAGCCTCATACTTATTCTGTGCAGCATTCTTTCTGTTAATCGAGATAATTTGAACATTCTCCTACAAAAGACAGTTACATCTATGAATGGATTTTTCTCTGACCGTGGATGTTTTTAGAGATAAAAGATATTAGTTCTCTATGGTGACCAGACGTCCTGATTTTATAGGATCAGTCCTGATATTGGGGCTTTTTATTTTCTTACATAGGTGCCTGTTACTCCCTCTGCCCCAGTCCCAGTTTTTTATCCAGACTATCTGGTCACCCTATTTCTTATTCATCTTGTCTCTAATATCCTGGGACCAACACTGAAAACAAACTGTTTTTTGCATTCTTTAAAGTGCTAGGATACGGTTACTGTTTTTATAGCAGGGCTTCGTTTGATATTCTTATACCACTGACACCCCACATCTCAAGATGTGCATTAATCATAATGTCCTACCTTCCCTTGTTTGTCATGACCTATTCTTATCTAAAAGATGATCTGTGAATGATGGGAAATGTTTGATTATAGACTGACCTGAAAGGTAAGTAGGTGGGTGGGTGTTAACATCAGAAATTCAGGTCTTTGTCTACCTTGTTTTCCCAGAAGGCTTTTGTGAAGGCCTGGAAACCAATTGTCTTATGACATCAGAGATCTCAAGCAAGTGAAACCTGATTTAGGACTTGTCTATGCAGAAAACTTTTACCAGTTATACTGGTCTAATTATAGCAATATAATTATATTGGTTTAACTCCCCATGTGGACTCTCTGATTCCAGTCTAAGAAGGCCTTCTGGCATTCATGAAGCTGCTGCAAATGCTGGAATGCCACTTCTGGGCCTGAGAAATGAGTGCTGACTGATGAGATCGTGCCATAATACAGGTTTGGGGTGATGAGGAGTGGCTGCAGATCTCTGGATGCACAAGGCCATGGCTGGATCTGTGCATGGACACCAGAATGAGAGCTGCATTGACAGTGAAGAAGCGCGTGGCAATCACACTGCGAAAACTTGCAATGCTGGATTGCTACCGGTCAGTGGGAAATCATTTTGCAGTTGGAAAATCCATTGCAAGGACTATTGTCATGCAAGTGTACAGGGCCATTAATTGTCCCCTGCTATGCATGACCGTGATGCTCAGCAATGTGCAGGACACAGCAGATGGATCTGTGGCAATGGGGTTCCTGAACTGCAGGGGCGTGATAGATGGCATGCATATCCCTGTTTTGTCACCAGAGCGCCTTGCCACAGCATACATCAACAGAAAGGGCTGCTTTTCAGTGATAATGCAGGCATTGGTGGATCACCGGGGATGCTGCACTGTCATCACTATTGGTGGATCAGGGAAGGTGCTCGCATCTTTCTGCACAATCCTGTATTCTTAAAGCTATGAGCAGGGACTTTCTTTCCCAACCAGCAGATTGCCATTACTGACACTAGTATATTCAGGTGGTGTAATGCAGCTGTTCTCTGTGAAAACCCTTCCATGCCCACTTCCATTTCTTTGTTATACCCACTGGTTGTATCAGTTTTTAAACCTAGAGCGTAGGTGATTACAGATAGGCCCTGTCCTTCACTATTGTATGTACAGCACCTAGCACAATGGGCCACAATCTGCATTTTTCTCCAGCCTCAGCCACTGTCTCCTGAAAGGTGCTGTGCACTCTCAGCTCCCATGACATTCAGTGGGAGTTGAGGGCACTCAGCATCAAACAGGATCAGGCCCCTGTATTATACGTCATGTTAGAGCAATATTTGTGCAAGACATTAAGGGGTGGTAGTCGTTTCTCAAATCTACCTTATTTTAATGGGAAATTCTGAACTGGTGAGTGACTCGAGGAGGAATTTTGAGGCCCATATGCTGATGGCACATGATCTGAGCGGGACCCAGCCCCTTGGGTGACACGTTCATATCTGGAAAAGGTGTTAAAAATGCACTTGAGAAAAACTCACCATTATCACGTACTGTCACCTTTCCTTTACAGGGGAGGATTTTCAAACCCAAACTCTGCTACGAGGTTTTGCAAACAGAGCAGTCCAACTCCCTGAACTGATTGCCGTCTGTGGTAGTGCCAGTAAAATCTGCTGTGGAGAGTGGACATTTGTTAAGGATCTGGATGACTGCACTAATGAAGGCTTCAGGCCAGCCATGTCTTTTCTCTGCATGGCCCAAAGGGTATTAACCTATACAGGTCAAATGAGGGAAAAGAGCATTGCTATGATGTGCTTTTGTGTTGCTTATTGTAAACACAGAAAGGTTTCTGACCGATACTGGGCCAGCCCTCCAGATTCAAACATCTCTGGTGCGGAAGGCCTGAAATCTAGCCACCCTTCATTAGAGTTGGGAATCTTCCTTCATTCAGTGACTTACTGATCAATTAGGCATTTCACTGAGCTAGCAAAGAGCCATTCATCCAGCATGCAAAGTGCTCAGGACAGGGTGGAGTAGATCAGGCAATCATTTTCAAAAAGCTTCTCCAGATTTTCCAAGGAGAACCCGTAATTATTTTCAAATTCACTCTCAAAAGGCACTGGTGCGGATTGATAGCCCCTGGCTTTGTGCTGCCCCAGAATTATATCAGTTGTTTCTTGCGGTGCTGCCTCCCTTCCTGGAAATAATGTGAGCAGACCTGGGAGCCCTTGGTTTGATCCATTCCACAACTGGCTATCATTTGCCTCTGCCGCCATTTCTCCACACTCTGGAAAATCCTTGGTGGTTTGTTTTTTTTCTCTTTTCACAACATAAAATGAAGAAATGATCCAGGAACAAGGGGCTCCAGATAACTGAGTTGGCTAACTAAACACAACATGCAACACAACATGATATACTCTGCTGTGTGCTGTTCTGCCAGCATCCTGCTGGGGGCTTCTGAAACACGGAAGAGTCAAGAGGGGGAAGGCCAGTAGAAGGCTTATGAAGTATTTAAAGTAGTATTTAAGACTACCCAATTCCTGCAGATGGGTTTTTGTTCAGGCTCGTTTCCAACTGAAGCCAGATCTCCCTCAGTAATGTGTGGGGTTGCATGTCCAGTTGGCACTGCTGTTTAAACCATACCACAGCATTCCCCTGGCACTTCCAGCAGCTGAGCAATTTCTCATTTTTATGGCACGTTCACTGTCTGGCCTCTGTAAAGCATATGTTGGGACAGAGGGGACATGAGGAGAGAGAGGGAGAGAGAGGCTGTGTGCTTGCTCCTGGCTGGACTCTCCTCTTGCTTTCCCCAGTGATTGGGATCAGTTCTGCTGAAGTCAGTGGACTTATCAGTAAACGTGGGGCTGGATTTGGGGCCACTGTTTTCCATGCCCTAAAAAGAGTCTGGAAGTGGGGTCTCCTTTCTCATGCTGCGCAGTGTGGCTGTCACATTGCCAAGCTGTCCTCTTATTTTCACGTTAGGACCCAATAAACGGTAACAAATATGATCATCCCAGTAGAAAGAGCTAGAAGTCAGCTCCTTGTTTCAAACAAACAGAAAAGCACATTTTTTAGAATAAGCTTCATTCCTTTACATCCTGAATAACAATTCAGCCCTGATTTTTCACATCCTCCACTTTCTGCTGGGAAAGATAGCTTTGGCCGCAGATCATCTAACAGAGGAAATGTGATCGTGGCCTGAGAATTTTCCCGTATCTGAATGATATGGGTCCTAATAGCAGTATTTTAGGAGGCTCCTTGGCACAGTGGGCTCTGGCAGTGCATCGTTGTATCACAGTTCCGCCTTTTAGTGCAAAGCAGAAGCTGCAGCATTTTCATTATAAGCAGGCTTTTGTGATGGCCGTAGGCAGCACTTACTGTGTGGCAGCCTACAGCTTCTGAGAGGCAACAGGGACCTCTTCAGTGCAGATCCATGGCCCTGCTCTTCTTCCTAAATGTAACAGCCACCAACAAACACCAGAGCAGATTTCATAAGCCATCTGTGTTCTTCTTTATGGACATCTGCTCTTCCTCCACTTAGCCCATCCTAGCCAGGTAATACTCTGCAGCTATCTGCATTTCCAGTGAATCCATTGCAATGGTATCTACACACCTCTCTAAGGCTATGTCTACACTCGTGCAATTAGATCGACTTTGCTAAGTTGAATTAACAAAGTCAACTTTAAATCAACCTTGTTAATTCGATTTAGTGCATCTACACTGTAAATTTAGGTCAACTTAAAGTCAACCTTGCTAAATCAACTTAGAGTGTCCACACTAGATGCTGAAGTCGACTGGCAGGGGCTAGGTCGACCTAGGAGTGGTGCATGATGGGAAGTGTGGCATGTGGCACCCGAGAGGTGCCTCCCTTCCCTGGCCACCCCTTTAAAAGAGGAAGGGAGCTCAGCACCTGCTCCAATGTGCCTGGCTACATGGGGGCTGAGCAGGTCATGGCCAGGAGCAGGTTACAGGAACGGGCTGGGCAGGGCTGTGTTCTGCCCTGTGGGTGGGCACCCCAGGCTCCTGCTGTGCCAGGAACCCTGGGAGGGAGGTCAGTGGGGGAGGTCTGGAAGCCATTTAAATCGATTTAGGGCTAATCCATGTCTACACTGGCTTAATTCGACTTAATAAAGTTGAATTAAGCGTTAGTTTGAAGTAAACCGAGGTTTTACTAATTCGAACTAGCTTTTCCTTAATTCGACTTAAGGAGCAGCTTAAGTCAAATTAAAGAAAGTCCAGTGTAGACGCAGAGTAAATTAAGTCGACTTAATTTACAAGTGTAGACGCACCCTTAAATAGCAATGGCAGCAGTATGAGACTCCTGTTCCTACAAGAGAGGCAGGCACTTTTTATTCTAAATTGTAGCCCCTCAACAATTGCCTCGATCAGCCTGTGGAGCTCAGTTTTAGTGTATCTCCAGGCGGTGTTGACACTGCACTAGTTACACTACACTAGTTACTTACACCAGGGCCAATCCAGCCTGCTCTTCCCTGCCAGGGATCACAGAGGGCCGCAGGTCTCAGGGATCTGGTGTGGTTTCACTGCACATGGTGGGATAGGGGACCAGATTTGGGGATCCCATAAAGAAAGTCTGCTGTACCTTATACACCATGTAGCTGAGATCTGCAGGGCCCTCCTGTCCCCTAATATGCAAGGAGGAAACTGAGGTGCAGGGTGTGGCCAATGGACCAATGTGACATGGATCTGTTGCCCATTTCCCTGTCCTCCAGGATGAAGCATAGACCACGAATGTTGCTAAAGGGGTGTCTGTCTGACTTTCTCTCTCACACATTCATGCACCTTCCCCATTGCACAGCTGGGTTGCCAAGGCTATGCTGTGGGCACAAGTTTTGACTCAATGTATATGGCAGCAGGGAATTTAGACACAGAGATACAGGCTGGCCATGTACTCTGGCTCCCCCAGCAGAGGGTCCTATAAGATTACTGAATTCCATGCAGTTCCTTAGACTCTGTGCAGTGAGCTCAGGAAATCCTATGATGGCCAGAACCTCCCTGCTGCGTTTCCTGTTAAGTTGCTCCTCCCCAGCTGGCTGGCTTTGCTGGTCTTGGATAAGTCAAGACACAGGAAGTGATGCTGAGCATGGACACCGTGTTGTTGTGAAGTCTAATGTTTCCTGGGTTAGAGGTTAATTTAAGAACGAGAAGCTATTGATTGATTGATTTAAAGCTAAACTCTGCTTGCAGCACTGCTGAAAGTTGTCTGCCTTTCATGCCCTTGTATGCAGAGCTGAACTCCCAGGTCACAAACTGTAGGCCAGATCATGCCCCGTGCATGAATGGGAGATCCTCTGCATGCTGATTTCCCCCTGCTTGTGCAGAAGAGCATTCACCTACCATTGTGGCATTGTATTCCCTCACCCCAGGACCTAGTACAGGCGCAGGGATCTGAGTGGGTAGAGATTACATTCCACTTCCCTGACATTAGCAGATTCTACCATACAGCATCCTGGGGAACCATTCAAATGAAGTATGCAGTGAACTGCATTCGTAGATCTCTTAGAAACATTTCTCTTTATATTGGATTTTGTAAGTACCTAAATCTTGGGACTAATATACCTCACCAATGTCCCTTTACAATATTAATCTACTTCAAGATTTGCTTCCATCCGTCTTCCTGCCAAAAGCAGGATTGTTCTCTTCTTTCCAGTGTTCTCTCCAGTCTCCTTTTCAATATCCCATGCAGTGAGGCCTTCCTCTCTTCCCATGGCTGGATGGCTGCACAGCCCAATGATCCTCACTTAGGGTGCATCTACACTTGTAAATTAAGTTGACTTAAGCTTGCTTAAGTCGACTTAATTCCTGTGTCTACACTGCGTCTACTGAGCCCCCTGGCACTGGGCAAGGGGTGCCCCCCTGCCCCCGTGGACCTGCCCTAGGTCCCCCTAATCCCTAGAAGTCGACCTAGGCATCCAGTGTGGACGCTCTAGATTGACTTTGTAAGTTCCCCCCAAAGTCGACCTAAAATTTAAGTGTAGACTCACTAAGTCGACTTAAATTTCCAAGTGTAGACATAGCCTTAGGAAGTGCAGTGTAAAGCCCTGATCCTTCAAGCTGTTCTGTGGGGGAAGATCCCTGCTCTCACGCGGAGGAACTTGTGGTAGGATTAGGTGCTTCATGTTTTCCTGTTACTTGTAATCATGTCCCTGCACCTGCACTCTTCTTCCGTCCTTGCGACTTGATCCTTCTCTGATTGAACTCAATGGCAAAGGGCCTGTTGATTCTGTAAGCTCTTTGGGGCTGGGACAGCCTCTGTGTTATTTACAGGGTCACGTACAACGGACATGTTTACCCTACAATCTGGGGCTGTGACTGCAGCTCATGTAGACCTACCTGAGCCAGTTTTTATCTAGCCAGCCCAGCTCAGCTATCTGAAGTTGGGTCAGTATTGGGCTACACCAGTATGCCCAATACCCTGGGCAATTACTTGCAGGGTTAGCTTCCAATGCCACGGCTTAACTAGCTAGAGTAAAGCTAGCTCAGTTATATCTACCTACATGAGCTGCAGGTACAATGGGGCAAAGGCTGAGCCCCCTGGCACTTGGCAAGGGGTGCCCCCCCTGCCACCGTGGACCTGTCCCAGGTCCACCTAGCCCCTAGAAGTCGACCTAGGTGTCCAGTGTGGATGCTCTAAGTCGACTTTGTAAGTTCCCCCCTAAGTTGACTTAAAATTTAGGTATGGACATGCTAAGTCGACTTAGCTAAAGTCGACCTAAATTAACAAGTGTAGACATAGCCTGTAAGTCTTATGTGTGGACTAAGTCTTGGACCACAATAAAACATTGAAACCAGGAGTGGAGGAGGAAGGCTGATCCAGTGCTGAAGGCACTGGCCTAGGATTTGGGACACCTGGGTTCAGTGCCAGCTTTCTGACTTCCTGTGTGAACTTGGGCATGTCCCTTGGCCCTCCTGTGCCTTGTCTGTACAATGGGGTGGCACATCCTTATTTGAGAGGGATGCTGAGAGGTTAAATATGTTAAAGATTGTGAGATGGAATGGTACTGTGTTAATGGGGCCATGTAAGTACCATAACTAGGTAGGAGGGGAGTTCAGCTAAAGGAAGGAGAGCTTCGGTTGACTACATCAGGAATGTCTCCCTATCAGTGGTGCTATTGGCTCTGCGGGGTGAACAGAGCTGAGTTTCTTTTGCATGCTTCCCACGAGGGAGAGGCTGCCAAGAAGATTGGGTGTGTCCTCCCAAGTCTGGCACTCTCCGGGGGAAGGAAACAGCAACCCAAGAGAAGGGCCTTCCTGCCTCATGGGTGGCACATCCTCCTTGGCTGCCAGAAACTACCATCGGATGCAGGATGAGGTACAGGCATGGAATATTACATGCTGCTTGGGGTACGTTTGACTCCAGTGCTCTGTGTGGGAGGTGGGGGAAGCATGCTGTGGAGAAAGGCGTCATCTTCGCTGTCTGCTGCACATCCCTTCTGCATCTACTGGCCCTCCCCATGGGGTGAGAGGAGGTGGTGAGGAGAATACGCTGTGGAGCTTTGTTCACCACAGTAAATAGCTAGAGGGGGAAACCTTGTTAAAATTCTGTCCCCCCACTGAAGAAGGGGTTTGTGGCACTGCTGGAGTCTCCTCTCTCTCTCTCTGGGCACCACTGAGATTTTCCGGCCACAGAAGGCTTGTTTAGGAGGCTCTCAAAAATGTTGCCCAAGGATAACTTGTCTTGCATTTGCACAACAGCAGATTGGTCTTCATCAACCTAGAGTGCGCATGGGACTAGACTAGCCATCTATTCAGGGTACTGTGGGTAAAACAGGAGAGATTGCTAGCCCTGGTCCCTGCTTGTCTGTGAAAACACGCCTCTCTGGGACATGGGCACCCAGAACAGTCCCAGGGTCTCTGCAGATAACACTGGTGGCTCATCCCTATTTCCAGCCACCAATCCCTGGTTTCATTCCTCTCTTTACACACTAATGGAGAAAGACACATGGGCAAAGAGATCTTAGTCTGTCAGTCTGCAAAGGGGAGTGGTGTTGGAAGCCATTTAAAACTAGACTGGACAAAAACCTGGCTTGCTGGAAGAAAAGATGGCCCAGTGGCTAGAAGGTGGGATGGGGGAGGCCTGAGTTCAATTCCCTGTTTTGTCACAGCTGTAAAAAGTAGTAATGGTATTCCTCTACTTTTACAGGGTGTGCATACACTAGATTGTGAGCCACTCAGTTACCACAGTAACAAGGACTATATAAGTCTCTTAAGTAGACAGAGCCATGTCCTGGTCTGTTAACTCAAGAATTTCAATATTGTGAGGTAAGCTTAAAAATCATGATTTATTTTTTTAATCGCCTGTGTTTTGAGTTGTTAGGTTACAGTTGAGTGAAAGTGTGTTTCATCTTTTCTCCACAGCCATGGGGACTAGAAATTAAAGAAAAGAAGAAAAAAAAATCTCAGGACTCCAGGGGTTGGGGCTTCAAGACAAACACCAAATATGGTGACTCTCATGGTCTTCCAAACTTTTACACTCAATTCCCCTCAGTATGATTGCAGGGCATGTATGGCTGAAACGCTTTCTTTCCCAGGGGCCCTCCTGCAAGCCTAAACTTCTTGTGTGTGGTTGTAGCACTGGGATTAAGTACGAGGGGGGAGCAATCCCGCATTGACCACAGGAAATGTGGAGGAAAACACTGATTAGCTGACCTAAAACAGCTTTTCCAACTCTTGAATTCTGTGAGCATCGTGACTCATGGATGAAATTGGCACACGAGGAAAATGACTTTAAGGGCATCTGTCTCTGTGTGATCTGCATGTAAAAGTTTTTTATTTTTTTTTTTTAAATCCTAAAACTGGAGTGAATGTTAATATCATTAGTCCAGGTCGAGCATCCTAGAGCCATGTATGGATGGATCCTTCTAGGTGGAACGGGAGCTTAGTGCTGAATGCATCTTGCTCTACAAATCTACTGGAGTAAACTACATAAGCACTCCTTTTATTGACATGTGTCCAGGGATGGCATGCTGGCTGACTGCTATTCTGAGTGATTCGCTGAGCCCTACTATTGTCATTGGCTTCAAAGGGAGCAGGCTTCGGATGTAATTCGTAATCAACTGAAATGGGCAACAGTATTGGCTGAAATTGTCGATTGTTGGAACAAACTCCCCAGCAAGCACCTGCTTCCAGCTGCCATTTTTCACCAGAAAAAATGAATCCTTTTGGAAAGCAAACCTCATTTTTTTTCTCTTGATAAAGGACTTTTAATTGTCAAGGCTGTATTCAGGCTGCTGCAGATGTACAGTAAGAGAAATCTCTATGCACATTTCGAGTTGTCCCGGGCCTGCCCTATGGGGTAGGATAAACGATTGGGGAAAATTGGAGATATTTATGAAGGTGTGAATGAGGGCTGAGGTTCCTTCCCACCCCAGTTCAGTCACATAGGCTATGTCTACACTGGCAATTTAAGTCAACTTAAGGAGGCTTAAGTCGACTTAAATTAAGCCACGTCCACACTAGGGCTATGCCTACACTTGCACTTTTAAGTCGACTTTAACTAAGTCGACTTAACTAAGTCGACTTAAAGTCAACTTAGTTAAGTCAACTAAGTGTGTCTACACTTAAAATTAAAGTCGACTTAAAGGGGAACTTACAAAGTCGACCTAGAGCGTCCACACTGGATGCTCTAGGTTGACTTTGTGGGGCTAGGGGGACCTTGGGCAGGTCCCCGGTGGCGGGGGGGAGCACCCTCTGTGAACAATGGGGCAAAGGGGGACAGGGACCCTGGCAGGGCAGAGCCCTGTGTGTGACACTGTCTGGATTTAAGGAAGCATTTATGATATTATTTTCTATGGATATCCCATAAATGCTATAATCCATAGGAACTATGTCATGTTTGGTATCAATAGAAAGGTAGTCATTTGCTGGGAATGATTATAAAGTTTATGTCTAGGAATTCTATTTTGATTAGAAGTTAAGAATTTGATGTTATATCCATACTTTAACTTGTGTCATTCTGGAGAAATGTCTTAGACGGGAGGGTGTGAACAACCATTGTGTCCTTAATGTTTAGGAATTTTCCAGGTAGAATGGTCCCAGGGAGTATCCTGATGAGCCATTGAGGACATAAAGAATACAACCATTGTATCCTTAATGGCTCATCAGTTTATTTACTTTATTTTCCTTAAGTCGACTTAAGCAAAGTGTAGTGTAGACGCAGGGCACATTAAGTTGACTTAAGCCAAGCTTAAGTCGACTTAATTTACCAGTGTAGACGCAGCCTAGGCTTTCATTAAGTCAACTTAAGAAATTCCTTAAGTCGACTTAATGAAAGCTTAAGTCAACTTTATAACTACCACTCATTAGGTCGACTTAAGCCTCCTTAGGTCGACCTAACCCTTCCTTAGGTCAACCTAAGCCCAGTGTGGACTCATGACTCCACTTTGTTAAGTCGACCTAAGGGCAGTTAGGTCGACTTAACAAAGTGGACTAAGTCGACTTAGAGTGTTGCCACTTGTTAAGTCGACTTTAATAAGGTCGATTTTAAGTCGACTTAAAGTCGACCTTATTAAAGTCGACTTAACAAAAGTCGATTTAACTTTTCTAGTGTAGACATAACCATAGACATTGGCAATCTGTACCAATCTCTAGGCACCTGTATGAAGCACTAGGCCATTCCCTTGTTCTAGTGTCTGGCTTCAGCAGAAGCCATGCAACCATTTGTTACCTGGAGCACCTGTGTCCTTCTTACTGTCCCTCCTGCCCCTGCTCCTCAGGGGTTAGAAATTAAAACTTCAATAAGCAATACCAAAACACTGAATTCTAAGCACTTCCACACTGCGGGGATGTTCAGAGCTGAACTTTGGGGGAAGGACTAAATCTGTAATAGGCTGAACCAAAATCTTGTGTTCAAGTTCCCGTGCACGTTGTGGGGTGGGCCATTATTATGTGTCTGTGCACAGGGCGACTCATTGTGGATGACGTTTCTAAGCACTTGTGCAACAAGCTATTTTAAATTATTTATAAACATAACCAGGGTTTTCCCTCTGACTAGTGCCTGCATCACAGATTTCCATGGCAAAATCTTACTGTACCTGCTAAAGAGCACAGGACTCCAGACATAAGTGAGAGCTAGGAACTCTGTCCAGGTTCCATTTCGGCTTTTTCTTCATGAGCTACTAGCCAGCTCCCCATTCTACTGCCCTCTATTAACATGCCTGTACCCAATCGACCTCTGCCTGTCAACAGTGAGTTCTCACAGCGCCATCTTGTGGATAATAGCATGTACTACAGGGCACTCACATTTCAGTCCCCAAACTGACATTTATTGTTAACTTGAGACCACGGAAAATAGGCCAATCAAGGATCTTCCTTTTTTTGTGTGTTTTTTTTGTAACTTCATTGCATTTGAGAGAATATATGGCAGAATATTCTAGCTTGAATTATTAGAACAAATTGTGTTGGTTTTTTTATATCTTGTACTCAGGGTTGTGATGGGTGCATAACAAATAAAAGGATTACATTCACGTCACTGTCACAGCAATATTTCTAATTCCCATCCCCCCCACCACAAACCCTTTCTTCCTGTCTTTCTGTGTCAAGCTTAGTAACAAAACAAAAAATATGGTCTCCATATAGCAGTGGTTTCTTTATTTAAACATCATATGCCCCCCAGAGCCAGGGATTTTCCTTCCCCTCCTTCAGTTCACTAACCCACACAATGGCCTCCTCTGTCACCTTTTTTTGCTCATTTCTCCTATGGACATCAGTTGCAAGACTACACAGGGAAACCAAGATGAGAAGGTTATCCATGATTGTTCTTGCTTTAGAAAGTTTAAAAAGAAAATCTCTTTGATTCAGACCCTCAAATCTAAAAATGGCTCCAAATGCTTTTTTCCTTGTTAGGAGTTTTTCAGTCACTTACCCACTGAACCAGATGAAACAGCTTGACAGCAGTCATGTTTAAGGCATGCTAGTGAGCTGGTGGGTTCCACAATTGCTATTCCCCAGTAAATCCAAATAGCTGTCCTTTCTGGGTAAGAACTCTTGAGAATTTAGCGTTCAGAAAGAGGAACAAGCAGTTCACATCTCACCTGAATTCTGTTTGTACATATGCTGCTGGTAAAGGGGTGCAAGCTGCCCCCGGTAACTTCTAGCGCCCTTCTTCTTAATGTAAATGGTTTTGTTTTCTCTTATTCTGTGTTTCCTTTGGGCTCCAGTTCAAGTATTTCAAGGTGGGATCTTGAATCCTGTCAAATGTATCATGCTGGGAACACACTCTATGAAATCATTAACTCAGATTCTGAGAAACTGACTCCAACAATTTTTAATGGGTCCTGTGAGGGGATTTCCAGGGGAGCAAAGCTATCATCTGCTTCATTAGCAAAAGAAAAGGCGTGAGTGTATTTCTCTTTCTTTTTTTCCTACCCCCTACATTTGATTTCAGTTGGCACCCTTTCTTAAAATGATTGCACTGGAATGATAAAAAAAGGATCAGAGGTACCACTGAGACCACTTTAATAACAGAATACTGCTCTGTCTTAGCTGTAGGGCTGATTTCTGGAGTTACTTCAGATCAGGTATTGTCTCTGTACATGGGGTCAGAAACTTGATGCATCCCAGATTTGGGCTGTCTTGAAGGAAAACCTAAGTATCTTTATCATTTTGCATGGTCCTTCAAGTGCTGCAGTAAAACAAACCAGCAGTGGCAAAAGGCTACAGAGATCATATCCTAATATCTTGCATGTATGTAACACCATTCTGAAAGATCCATTCTAATAAACCAATTCTGGATGGTAACATCCATAAACCAGTAGGAGAGCACTTAGGTCTTCCTGAATACTCAGTAGCAGACTTGAAAGTTGCCATACTTCAGCAAAAGAACTCCAAAAACAGACTTCAGCGTGAAAGTGCAGAGCTGGAACTCATACACAAACTGGACACAATCAGACCAGGTCTGAATAGGGACTTGAAATGATTACCTCTTTACAAAAAGTAATTGTCCCTCTTCACACATGCTCACCTTCTAATCAACTGTTGTGAACGGGCCTGATCTACCCTAACTGAACTGATTCTGTTAGCACTTGCCCGCCCCATTATAATGTTTCTCACCCTTCCCGGCATGTGTATAAATACCTCCTAACTGTAATTTCTACTTCATGCATCTAATGAAGTGGGTTGCAGCCCATGAAAGCCTATGCCTGAAGAAATTTGTTAATCTTCAAGGTACCACAGGACTTTCGTTGTTTTAGCTGCATGCAGACTAACACAGCTACCCCTCCGGAACACACAAACACATAGAGCAACAGATGAGAGTGAGAATCAACTATTTACCTATCTAATGTAAAACGTGTGTGTTTGTGTGTGTCTGTGTGTGTGAGCCTACAGCAAAGTTAGGTTTGTGAAACAAACAATTTAGAAATGAACGTAAGTGTACAATCTCAACATTTAAAATTCACCTGAAGCTAGGGTGAGTGGATATCCTGATTTTTATAGGGACAGTCCTGATATTTGGGGCTTTGTCTGATATAGGCACCTATTACCCCATCCCTATTTTTCACACTATCTAGTCATCCTACCTGTAGCCTGTGTTCAATACCAAAGATTGACACAGATATTATGTACTTTTCAGACAACTACAAAAAAGCCACTACAGAATGTAATTGCTGTAGCCTGATATTGACTGTTGATGTTTACATTAAAATCCTACTGGGTTGTCTATTACACCAAACAGATTTAAGAATTTGCTCATAGTGACAGCAAGATCTATTTGATAAGGGAAAAATTGATAAGCTATTTGTTAATGTCTTATCAGCTATCTACCCCAAATATGGCAGCAGCCATTCATAAGAGTCAGCCCAGAGTTACTTCAGAATTGGGATGACAGGATGTTAGTTTTCTGATCTCTTTGCCATAGGATCCCAATCTTGTCTAATAGTGCAGAGTTACACTGGTGTTCTTATAGTTCAGAGCAACTTACTCTACCAGAGTACATTGGAATGATCATGCTTATCTATTCTTTTTCTATTGGTCAGAGTGCTTACCAGAGGCAGATCAGGGGACAGAGCTGGGTGGGGGGCCGGGGACCAGAGGCCAGCCGCAATCTGGCTGGTAGGCTCGGGGGGGTAGGGGGTGGGCTGATTGGTGCACACGGTGCTGCATCCGGTGTGGCCCAAATGCTGCGCTGGAGGCCATATTACATGCGCAAGTTGTCCCCGCCACCTCGGGGGCTGACCAGCCACATTGTGGCTGGCCCGCCCCATCCCCAGGGGTGGACCGGCTGGCCCAAAGGCGGGGCAGAAACTCAGAGCCT
Organism: Pelusios castaneus; assembly: GCA_007922175.1. Lineage (NCBI taxonomy): Eukaryota > Metazoa > Chordata > Testudines > Pelomedusidae > Pelusios > Pelusios castaneus. Next base: position 15,950,658 of record ML685763.1, read on the forward strand.
GGTCTCTGGGCTGGCCCACCCCGCTCCCCTCCCCAGTGCCGGCCGAACGGAGGTCCCCCACATTGTGGTGTGCCCCTGGGCATGAGTCCCGTTGTCCTGTGTGGTCATCTGCCTCTGGTGTCTACTGTGTACATGCTGATAAGTTCCAGAGGGGTAACCGTGTTGGTCTGTATATAGCAAAAACAACGAAAGTCCTGTGAAACCTTAAAGACTGATGAAGTGGAAGCTTATGCCCCAAGAAATTTGTTAGTCTTTAAGGTGCCACAAGACTTTCCTTGTTTTTGTTTACATTCTGTCAGTTTGTTATAAATCAGACTATCGGCTTTTCTTCGATACAAAATTAGACGAAACCTCAGAACTAATCCTTAATTTACTATCTTATATATGCAAGGGCTTATCTAGACTTTGAGAGGAGAGAGTTTTAAAAGGTGTTTGCTAATAAATTTGAATACTTTAGCGTAGACAGGGACTTGTGTTTGATATGTGTTAGCTGATTACGTAGCAGCACTGACTCCCCCTTGGAGGGTTTACCTCCACCAACAAACACGTTTTAAACTATAACTTGCTTTTCTGTAAGATTGTGTGAAGACAAGTTAGCTAATGTCTTTTAACTAATGTGGTTCAGAACTACACCCTTGTCCTTGTCCAGACACAGCCTGCGAACATGTTCATTGAAGCCTGGCCTAATACACATACATGTACCAACTTAACAAAATAGCTTTAGAAACCGAATCCATTTAAGAGTGTCCACACAAACGGAATACACTAATTTAACTAGTTTCTAAACTGCTGTAGTTGCATGGGTACAGCTTGTATGCACAGACAAGACTTGGATTTCATGCTGTTCTCCATCTCTGCTAAATAGGAGACTCTAATAAGGTTTCTAGGGTAATTCTGTATCCTGATTTGGGCAAGCTACTCAAGTACATGCCTGTCCTCACACCTATGAGCAGGCCCACTGAAGCCAAAGTCAAGCAGGTGCTGAAAACACCTTTCTGAACTGAGGCCAGTGTCAGAAAAATGACTCTAGAACAGAACACTCACTGTATTTCTGGCTTCTAGGTCAGGTTTGGTCAAATAAAACCCTGACTTACTAGCTTCCAACACCACAGATTGCTTCCCCACAGGCAAAAGTTAAAGCCACCAGAACTTCACTGGGAATTTTGTGGACTCTGTCTGAACAGAAGAACACATTACTCTCCTGTCTCCACAGGGGACCTACTGGTCTAGCAGGAGTTAATTCTGGTTCATCTTAGTGAAGTGTGCAAAATACTAATTAGCTGGTGACTATTTGGCCCTGCACAAATGTAAACAACAAAGATTCCCTTCCCTGAAGGTCTTCCAGCCTAGAAGATTCTGAATTGTTTATTGACTTGGCATCTAGCTATATGCCACAGATCCATAGGGAGTACATATGCTGAATTCAGAAGTGCCATTTTTAGATAGCATATGGTCAGAAAATGTGCTGACTTTTAAATTACATTTAGAAAAGACTTCTCCCACAGAGAAGCATTTCCTAGCTTACCTCCACCCTCTACGAAAATCTTGTTTATAACAGTCCCCTTGCCTGGTGGGATCTAGCATGTGTCGCTTTCTCAACTGGAAAAAAAATGCCTGGCCAGCAGTAGCAGAAGCTTCTCCATGGGTGGTGATCATGGTCTTTGAAATGGGCAAAGACTGGAAATCCCCTAGGTGTACTCAGGAAATTCTTGGTCTTCCCCAAGCCTGTCCTCACATTAGCATGCACAAATGTATTTCTGATGGGTGAAGTATCAGCCAGATGAGCATGTTCCATGCTGCCAGCTCAGCAAAAGATTGGGTGTATAGGTAAGAGGAGGGGGAGAGGGAACGTCAGTCAAGAACAAGTCAATTATAGTCCTTAATAGGGTCAGAGCCAGATAATGACTTTAAGCTCCATCAAGGCTGGTAGAAGAGTCCAAGAAATACTCACCTACATCACAAAGGTTTTGGCTATACAGACAGAATTGAGCTGGATTTATTAAGTATTTCTAATCTGTGTATATCTCGGTGCCATACAAGGGTTATAAAAACCAGTGCGACTTACCCTGGAATATAATTCAAACACTTGAAACCATTTATGTCTACAAAATTGATGGGGGGGGGGGGAATTTCTTGAACAGTTTTACTTGTGGTATTTCAATACTTATGCTTCCAGTTCTGCTAAATCCAGAAGCTCAGAGGGTCCAGGGATAGTAAAATAATAGGCGTCTTGTGGCACTTTAAAGACCGACACATTTATTTTTCACCTGAGCTTTTGTGTGCAAAGTCCCACTTCATCAGATGCCAGAGTGGAGAAAACTTACATTACAGTTCAATGTCCGTTTTCTCCACTCTGGCATCTGACAAAGTGGGACTTTGCCCACGAAAGCTCGTGCAAAAACTAAATGTGTTAGTCTTTAAAGTGCCACAAGACTCCTCTTTTGCTTTGCTGAACTAGACTAACACAGCTAATCCTTTGGAATGAAAATAATAGGGTGAGTGGAAGGAGGTTAACCAAAGTCTTTCAAATATCACACAAAGTTTTTGAGTTTTTGGTGACAGGTAAAAATCTACATCCCCCTTTCTCCATCCCCCCCCTGCACATGGTACTTGCATCCAGAGACCCAGTCAGTTACTTTGTCCTTATTTCCAAAACTCTGTTCAGCCTCACTGTTGACGCTACGTATTTCTGTCACAAACGCTTTGAACAGTTGGTTCTCTGGTCAGCAACCTTTGTATAGAGACATCCTCTCCATTTTGAAATAGTGGTCAAGTTTGCAGACCACAGTAAGGGTGCGTCTACACTTGTAAATTAAGTCGATTTAATTTACTCCGCGTCTACACTACACTTTCCTTAAGTCGACTTAAGCAGCTGCTTAAGTCGACTTAAGGAAAATTAAGTTGACTTTGTTAAACCTCGTTTAAAGTCGACTTTAGGTTTAAGTCAACTTTCTAAAGTCGACTTAAGCCAATGTAGACGTGGAGTAGCCCTAAGTCGACTCTAAGTCGACTTAAGGCTCTCCAGGACTCCCCCACTGCCCTCCCTGCCAGGGGGAGGGTGGCACAGGAAGAGCCTAGCATGCCCCCCCACAAAGCAGGGCAGATCCCTGCCCACCCTGTCCCAATGCCCTGCCAGGGTCCCTGTCACCCTTTACCCCATTGTACCAAGGTACAATGGGTCAAAGGCTGAACCCCCTGGCACTTGGCAAGGGGTACCCCCCCCGCCACCATGGACCTGTCCAAGGCCCACCCTAACCCCTACAAGTCAACCTAGGCGTCCAGTGTGGATGCTCTAGGTCGACTTTGTAGGGTCCCCCTAAGTCAACTTAAAATTTAAGTGTGGACATGCTAAGTTGACTTAAATTCACAAGTGTAGACATAGCCTAAGAAACTACAATCATGTTTCATTATCAAATCACAATGGAGTGATGTTGAGTTTGTCCTGGCAGGACCAGATTAAGTGGTCCCAGGACCTCAGGTTGTCCACTTTTGTGGGGTCCCCTCACTGTAGGCCTCCTCCGATCGGGGCCCCGGCCCTCACCACCATGGCCTAGGGGCAGGGCAGGCCATGGACCTGGGGCCAGAGGCTGCGGCCGGCCACAGCACTCCCACCCCTGGACTGGTTTGTCTGCCCAGAGTGGGGCAGGCAGCTGATGCGTGGCCACTACACGCCCTGCAGCGCTGTTGGTCCTCTATGCCGGGGTTCAATGGTTCAGGCTGGCATGATCGGCCCTGATGGCCCCAGTGCAGCCTGACAGCACTGCATGGCCTGGAGGGCCATGCTGGTGGCCACTCTGCATGCTGGCCAGCCCTGACCCAGAGTGCAGCAGCCACACGCCAGCCACTGCAAGCCCCACCCCTGGGGGCTGACCAGCTGGTTTGGGGGCGGAGCAGGAGCTGGTCTCTGGCCGCAGTGCCTCAGCCTCATATGCACTGTGTCAGCTAAACAGGAGGCTTAGGGGCTGTAGTCTGGGGTCCCCCTTCAATCTGGGGCATGAGGCTGCAGTCCCTATAGCCTCTGCATTAATCCAGCCCTGCCTGGAAATGGAGCCTGCCTGTTCTGGTATCTGACTGCGAAGGGTTTGAATTGTGTGCAGAGAGGGCATAAATAAGTTAAGAGGGGAAATCATCACAGGTCAGTGAAATACAAGTTGATCAGAAAGGCTATGTCTATACTTGCAAATATAAGTCGACTTTAGCTAAGTCGACTTAACAAAGTCCACTTTAAGTCGACTTTGTTAAGTCGACTTAGTGTGTCTACACTTAAAATTAAAGTCGACTTAAAGGGGAACTTACAAAGTCGACCTAGAGCGTCCACACTGGACACCTAGGTCGACTTCTAGGGGCTAGGTGGACCTGGGAGAGGTCCATGGTGGCAGGGGGGGCCACCCCTTGCCAATTGCCAGGTGGCTCAGCCTTTGCCCC